>JAWPHD010013755.1:0-66034 GCA_037043455.1 Cyrtodaria siliqua | reverse complement strand
AATTTTGAGTTTGTTTATTTTCACAGAAAGGAAATCATATGAAGTATTTCAAAAAGAGTATGACAATGGACCTTTGGAAACGGCCGAACATGACACATACACAATATTGCAAGTCTCGGTTTGATTGAGACTGTTCATGAACGGTAGTGAAATATGCTATCTACCGCTCACGCCCTCTAGCCCCGGGTTGAGCAGAACTCAAAATCAATAGTACATAAGTTTAACCATCCCGAAGATGGCATGCATATGGCGGTGAACATAGAGATTTTCCTCCCCCATGTCCAGCGGCGTATGGTCCCAGTATCTAACAAAATACTATGCCCCGAAGAGCGAAATAAACAAAATGGAATTTAGTTGGGAGCAGTGGTTATGAAGCCTGCATATCACAAGTAACAGCCAAAAGACTAAATTAAAAAGCAGACAACATATCCTATGAGTGGTTAAACAATACCCAGAGCCCTTTATTGGCCGGAGTAGTGGACACCACCGAATCGAAAATTAAGTAAGAAAACAAAAGCAATTGAAATCAGCGATCTCCAAATTCACCAAACATGAATTTACCGATACCTGGGATCTTATCATGTTATCTATTGTGTGTTTGTGTTATAGAATATGTACACATAATTAAAAATTACAAAATGGTCATACTGATATCTAATGTTGGTATGGACACACATAAGGTTGAATACATGTAACTTGCTAGACGACTTCATTGCGTTTTTTAATTATTATTATTTATTTTTTTTGTATCCGCCAAACTGCGTTTTTTGTTTCTATTTTGTTTTGTAAGTTTAAGTGTCCATGATGCACCTTGAAAGCATACCTTTTCATTTGATTCAGGCACTAGTGACTTCACTGCTTTATGTCTCTCAATATAGGCCGCGAACTCTTCGTCTGTTATGACGTATGTTTCTGCATTCCTTATAGCCTCTGATCCTGCATTTTCTCCATCAATCAAAAGACACTGGAACACCTTTGTTAAATTAAAACAAATGCATTTATAACACTATGTATTTAAATATAAAATTAAATATTGAAGAATAACTTAGAACGCAAGCATTTATTTGGGTAATACTATCTTTATGTGTTACCTTGGTTGACATAACTTGTACTGTCAAGTAAATCATATATAATATTATACCTCATGTCAATACGCTATTGCAATGTCACACCTGGAGTGACGTCACTGCAGGGCAGCATTTTTCTAATGTTGCTCTCCCTATAGTATCATCTCGGAATCGATGTATTTTAATGATAAATCCGATGTCACAGCATGTTTATAAATATATTTTGGTTTTCCTCCATGACCAATGCGTTATGCGCAAATGAATCGGTAAACACTTTCTTAGAATCTGTATTAAGTTATATATATTTTTCCAATGTTGATGTTGGGGGGGGGGGGGGGGGGGGGGGGGGGGGCTACCGTGGCCTAGTGGTTAACGTCTTTGACTTGAAATCACTTACTCCTCACCGCTGTAGGTTCGATCCCACAGGGGCCTAGGAATCTTTATGTGAGGAAGCTATCAAGCTGGCTTGCGGAACGTCGGTGGTTCTACCCAGGCGCCCGCCCGTGCATGAAAATTGCCCGGATGTTGATGTAATGTGCATTTTTGTTTTAAGATAGAATAATGTTTTTGTTTACCAAGAAATATAAAAAGAACGGACAGGAAAAGTAGCATTCAAGGAGGACCGTCAACCACAAAACACAGAAACAAACACGCAAACCGACAAACAAAAAGGCACTTAAATCAAAACAGGTTAAAAATAAATAAAAGCATCGTCTTTTTTTATAAGAACTAAACGGACTTTTTTTAACGTTTGTCATTTTGCCAAAAAATATATATATGTTTCGGTATAATAAAATAAATATTGCATTTCAGTGAGGGTGACAGTGGATATTGTCAACCTTCGAAAAAACAATTTCCACCTCTGCTTCGGCTCGGTCAACATTATTTTCCCCAGGTTGACAATATCAACTTTCACCCTCAATGGGATGCAACATTTATATGTGGTTCCGAGACAGTGGGTCGAGTGCGTAGGAAGACAGCGGGTATATTGACAGTTGTTTTATGTATTTACAGCTTGAACCCTCCGACACAAGCCATGCCTTTTATATTACACTTATTGATTTCTTACTATTTAATAATGAACTATACAGATAAATAATTGCCATTTTCTTTGTTTCTGTGATCTAATATTAACCAGTAATAACTTACCGTGCTGACGTCAATATGCAAGTTTACTGACTGCACATTCATGCAAAGCATGAATCGAATATGAGGTACAACCTATGTCTGACTGTCCAGTTAAAAAAACTAAGCATAAAAGTCGAACAAGAAATGCAGCTTTCACAGAACACAGTCAACCCAAAAACGCGCAAAACGAAAAACATCAATGGAAATGTTAATAAAGAATAAATTCATATGATGTCACAAACACAAAAATGGTTTACCGATACCGAGATTATTTTGTGACAATGAACTATTCTCTAACCAACAAGGCAGCATTAATAGGCAATATAAGTAAAACATAAAGATGCTCGTGTATGTATAAATACAAAAAACAAAAACAATAGCCTAGAAAGCCACAAAGAAGGTACACAGTGACTTGACAGAAGGCAGAGCAACAAGAGAATAAACCATTGATAGCACGACACGACAAGACTTCAGACAAGCATCGAACGTTACCGTCCTTAAGGACTTTACGTAGACGTCATCATAGGGTCCACAGCCTGTCCGGTCATCGCACAATTAAAGAGGAAAGCACAGTTGGTCCACCACCAAGGATGCAGTGCGTTGCAAAATGATAGGGTCATAACCTCTTTTGATAAACAAGTTTAACAAAGATAGTACGTTAGTGATCATGACCAAGGATCTTACGAAGTTTGTAAATCACGTCACCATAGAAGACAGGTTGTGATAGTCCTTGTCGCAGAAGACTCCAAATATTGCGACAAGAGTTCGTAACCATTATCTTCTTTCCAAATTTAAAGGTAATTTAAGGACTCTTCTGCGACAAGGACTATCACAATCTGACTTCTATGGTGATGTGATTTATAAACTTCGAAATATTTTAGGTCATGATCACTTTCATACTTTCTTTGTTAAACTTGTTAAAAAGTTTATCGAAAAAGGTTTTGACCCTATCATTTTGCAACGTACTGCATGCTTGGTGGTGGACCCTTTTACAGTTCGTCACTATGCTTTCCTTTTTAATTGTACGATGACCGGACAGGCTGTGGACCCTATGATGACGCCTAGCTAAAGCCCAATGGGACGGTGACGTTTGATGTTTGTCTATGAGCTTTCTTGTCGTGCCCTTAATGGTTTATTCTCTTGTTGCTCTGGCTTCTGCCAAGTCAGTGAGTACCTTCATTGTGGCTTTCTAGGCTATTGTTGTTTTTACACGAGCATATTTGTATTTTACTTATATTGCCTATTGATGCTGCCTTGTTGGTTAGAGATTAGATCATGGCGGGGATTTCTTTATTTACACTGTCCTGTTTTATTGGGATGACAGTAGGGTAAGTTTGAGGTTTGGTGCACGCTTGAACCAGTTTAAGCCCCAGTGGCCTTCTTTGCCACTGACCGTTCCAAGGCGGTAGCCCTATTGTCAGACTTTTTGTGTTTGTGCATTGAATATTACTTTCGCTTTCTTGTTTGTCTGTTTGCGTGTTTTTTTCTGTGTCTTTTGGTTGACTGTCCTCCTTAAATGCTACTTTCCCTGTCCGATCGTTTTATATTTCTTTGTACAGTTCGTGCTAAAAGGGATACCAGCAAGTTGTCTAAAAACGAAATTTCCATATATGAAGAAACCATTATTTTAAAGAAAACTAAGTGCTTCACAATCTTCTTAGCAAGTTAGTATTTGTCAAAATCACCGTTCTCAAAAAAGGAAAACACGCTTTAATATTGTTATAGGCCATGCAATGTTTTCCTGGCAAAAGTGTGATGTTCATGATGTCATATACTTTACTTTTAAATGCGTATATATATCCATGTAGTGTTTGTTTAAACTGCGCGTTTTATTTGGTTGTAAATGCTATACATCCAGCTGTACATTTGTATCTATACTGAACAAAATAAATTTAGCACATACAATGCACGTCATTTCCATACGCAAGATACAAATCCGTGTATGTTCGGTGTCAATGATAAAATGACATAGAGCTCGCCAATACTAAAGCTACAAAGTAATTTCAATGAAAAGGGGGGTAATTTTAAAAATAACGAAATTTGGAATGTGATTGTTTGGGAATAATAGTCGGTGAATACATCTCAGCAAGTTTTAAACAATGACAGAATGGGCAAACATTAAATTTGTTCAAAGCAATACGTTTGCTTAAAGAAATAAATTGTTATTTAATATATGGTAGGTAATGCTGATACCTCGTTTAGAAAAAAATAGAAATAACTCGATTTGTTGAAAATCACATTCTTAAATAGTATTTCTAACATCTTTAAACAATTAATTATATCAATGTTCAGATGTTTAATCGTATGTCCATAAAAAGTGGTGCTAAACTTTGTTTGTTCTGTATACATTTAGTGACCATAGTATGTGTCTGCCATCGCATTATTAAGGCTATTTTTTCCACTAAATTAATTGTCATGCTTGTGTTGTGATTATCATACTTTAAGTGTGAACACATATACATTTTTATTTCATAACGCAGTTTTAAATGTCTGATTTGAGCTGACGGCATTTTGTAAATGCTACATTGTCTGTTTGACCTTTTCATCGTTTTTTGAAAATATAAAATGAAAGAAGATTCAAAATGCATTTCAATGTGTACGATTGGTGAACTATTTTGAGTTTACATCATACATAACGGTACGTGTTTAACTATTTAAATGAATGGTCCGTTACGACATACATGTACCACCACATTAAAAAGGCGCACCTAATATATAATACGTAAGACTGGTTTGAATCTCATATAAACTCAATCATATACCCAAGAATTCGAACATCTCTGTCTACATTTTGAATATTATCTGCGCATTTCACTTGGTGTTCTCATGATCTTCTTTTCGATCTGATAAACATTGTAGGAATTAACCGGAACCTCAAAATGTGGCATATGGTCGTAACGGAAGAAAAAGTGTAACACCAACAAAAGTAGATATACAAGTCGAAAAGAAAATGTAGCATTTAAGGACCACAGTCAACGACAAACACGCACAGAAATGAAATAAACAACAGATACATGTAACGGCATGTATTCACAATAGGTAGAACATATTACCTTCCATCAGCACGGGTCAAGAGTATTCACAATAGGTAGAACATATTACCTTCCATCAGCACGGGTCAAGCTGGCCGATGGGATCAGATAGAACGTGCATTTACCTTCCATTTGCACGGGTCAAGCTGGCCGGTGGGATCAGATAGAACATGCATATTACCTTCCATCTGCACGGGTCAAGCTGGCCGATGGGATCAGATAGAACGTGCATATTACCTTCCATATGCACGGGTCAAGCTGGCTGATGGGATCAGATAGAACATGCATATTACCTTCCATCTGCACGGGTCAAGCTGGCCGATGGGATCAGAGATATCATCGTCCTTGTTGTACGTGTTCACAACGGTGTTCAGTTTAAAGGCAACCTGGCAATATCATTGTATTGTTGGAGCTAAAGATACATTTAATGTAACGGAAACAGGATAATAACACTTGCTGGCCGACAACGTGCAATTGGCCATTTTGATACACGCAATTTAAAGACAGTATATCTTGATGTTTGTATTCAAAACTAAATTATATTTTAGAAAAAGGACAAATGAATATTTTAAACAACTGCAACGAATTATTGACCGTGTCAATGTACTGTCATGCCAAACTTGGGACAATAACTCAGCTTATTGCATACGAATTTATAAGATCCGTTTACTTTCAATGTAACAGGAAACGTCAATATTATTCTCTCATATTGACGTGTAATAATGTCTTATTGGGAGTGTAATGTATACTCGTTCGTGATTGGTGAAATTTTCTCTGTTCATGTCAAAGAATGTATGTCACCTGATGTAAACAATGCTGATTTCATTATGTATATTCCCACAATGTAACGACAATTTATTTGTTTCAAATACATATTTTTGATGAAATTAAAGGTTAAAACCTATTGTTTTGTTCTATATTTTCGTTTTTATATTAAAAATACGTAGGCAATAAAAAGGTTATAATTATTTGTATTGAAATATATGCACTCGTTCTTTTGCGCATACATATTTCTCTCCTAAAGTCGCGCAGTATTAATACACGAAAGAACTTGTGCATATATCACAATGCAAATCTTATAACTTATAATCACTTGACCATAAAACAAGCGTATTTACTGACAGGCGTGAGAAGCAGAAGTGTTTGTTAAATGCGAAACAGTGGATTAAAATATAACATGTTATTACACTTTTAAATGTTTGATAGTTATGACCTTTTATAACTTTCAAAAGTTTCGATTAACAATGGCGGTTCACTTTTTACGTGTTTGAATATGTGAAATACTGTGTTTATTTGTGTTAAATCGTGTTTCTCACTTGATTTAACACTTGTATTGTCTCCTATAATACTATTTAGAATAACATAGTACTAAATTTGTGGGTAATTCGTATTTTAAATATGCATTGTTTGTACTATGATGAGACAGAACTAAAGAAATTATATTATTCTATGCATGTCCTATATATTGAAATAACCCTACACAAAGCGTCTTTAAATTCGTCTTTATCATTGAAATGAGAAGCAGTACTCAACCACTTTTGATGACTGTTCTTTCATCATCGCCGTCCGGGCACTTGGAGATTTTTTTTAGAAACAAGTGGGCCAGTTGTATGAATTAGATGACTCGGCTTTTATCCAAACAATGGCGTTCGCAGTGGTAAACAAATAGTTGAAAATCCGGTAAAATGTCCGGATGAATCCTCCGCTTTTGATAAGTATTTATGACTGAAAAAAAAATGCTGTAGTTAAAGTATCCATTGACAAATTGGAATACATTTTACCACCATTTATATTGAATATTGGCAGATAGACAACCCAATTCGAAGCTAACATTGTATTCCAAACTTCTATTCTATGCCAACTGGCCCATTTGTTTTGCTCCACCGTCCAGTGCTCATAATATAGCAAACGCATTTATTTGCATTAGTGTAGAATACTTGGTAGTGAATTGTTAACATGAATTCTGCTAGCATTTCCATTTACCTTATATTCTGTGCATAGATTTCGAACTTTCCGCAGACTTTCTAGGTGATTTTTCTGGCCGTGTTGTCGTCCAATCAGCTCGTTCGTATCAGGGTCGAAACTGTCACATGACACAGCAAGAATGTCCAGGTATTCACCTAATAATGAATGAATGAATGTTTTACGGCACGTCGACACATAAATAGGTCATATTGTGCGCAAAAATCGACGAAAGATGAAGAAATTAAGTAGCAATTAAAAAATTATGTAAATATATAAAGGTAAAACTATTAAAAAATAAGGGATGAAATGGTAGTAATATAAACTATATATGTAAATCAACAAATGCCCGTCAAAGGGTTTATAAACAAGTAAATATATGTAAGAACACATTCACCCAATAACAAGGATGGTACTTGTACTAAGGAATGGCTACTTAATAACATACATTTAACTCAGTTAGACGATTTAATGAAATATATATCGGTCCATTACTACATAAGGTTTTGTTTTCACGACGAAAAACAACATTTTTTAAAATTGATTTAACATGACTAAATTAAAATTATGTATAAAAACATTTCGGTGTTAAGAAACACACTTCTTTAAAAACTGATACACTCTAAATAGTAATCGTTAGTTATTAAAGTTGTTGGTATTTTTCATGAAGGTGTACTTGGCTGCCTACATTCAATTAAACACAAACACCTACTATTACACCTAGCTGCAATAACTGACAAGCCAACTGTCCTTGTTTTTGTTTTTACCTCCCCCGTGTGGTTGCCGGGGTAGATTACAACCACTGCAATTCCCACTAGAGGTATAGGGGTAGGACCCCCTCCCCTCGAAGCTTCATGTTCATTTTACTATAGAATTTGCAGCAAATCTGCAGTTCTGCAGGTTAGAAGGTTCGAGACACATTCTCCATATTTTATCTTGATGTAAATGGAGGATGAGCCTGGCATGTACATTCCTGTTAGGCGCCATATAACCTTTCATGTGTTGATGCGCCGTAAAACCCCATTCAATTCAATTGTTTTACCTACCGTGACTGTCAAACAACTTTCCTTCGCGTCCCCGATTCTACCTCCCCACTTGCCGTTATTGAAAACCAGCCTTACTTCTCTCCACCAGGAATAACTAATTGACAAACCAAATTCACTCCTATTCACCTACCGTAATTGACAAAACCGTTTTCATTCTATTCATCTACCGTACTAGACAAACCAACTTTCATTCTCTCCATCTACCGTAATTGACAAAACAGCGTTCGTTCTATCCACATATCGGTCAATGTAAACAAAAAGCCACTGGGGGCTTTAAACCCGTTCTAGGGTGCACCAAACCTCACCCCTACCCTATTGTCACTGCAATAAACTGCAGTTTAAAAAAAGATAACCCCTCCAGGGTATATCCCTAACAAACAAGGCAGCATTAATAGAAAATATAATTAAAACACATACATGATCATATATATATAACATATATAAAAAAAAAGCCTAGAAAGCCACAAATTAAGTACTCAATGACTTGGCAGAAGCCACAGCAACAACTTTGTTCTTTCCACCTACAGTAACTGACAAACCAGCTTTTCTTCTCTGCACCTGCCGTAACTGACCAACCAACATTCCTTCGCGAACACCCGCGACCCTTGCTGTTGCTTTTCTCCACTCAAATTACATAATTAATTGACAGATCATATATTTTTCTCTCCGCCTATCGCAATCTATTGACACACAAACTTATCTTCTCTCCACCTACAGTCGCGACAAAGAAAATGTCCTTCTCTCCACCTATCGTAGTTAATTAGCGATATTAATTTCCCTCTCTCTCCCAACCTTAATTGACAAAGCCGTGTTTTTGCCGCTATACCTACCGTAATTATCCACCTAGTTCACCAACCACAATTAATAAACCACTGTAATTATACTGTAATTGATAAACCAACTTTTATTCTATCCATCTACGATAATTAATTGACATACCAGCTTCCTTCTTTCCACTCTCCACTTACCGAAAATGACAAACCAACGTCAATTCTCTCTCCCTACCTTAATTGGCAAACCCGCTTTCCTTCTATTCGCCTATTGTAATTAACTTGCTCTCTTGACTCCCACTTACCGTATTTGACAAAACAGTATTACTGAATAGACCTAGCGAAATTGCCAAACAAGGCTTTTTCCATAAAATTGAGGAGAGGCCCAGGCCTGTCCATTTGTTAAAAAGCACGTGCTTATTTCTCATTTTGGGAAAGATGTAAGATTTCATGCTGTATTTATGTTTTTACCCATTATTTATTATTATTACTACTGACATCTCAGTCCGCATTATCTTTGTAGACAAAAACACATTGCAGAATTAATGCTTTTTCTAAAATTCTGAGAGTCTGCTTCTTTCTGAGTGGAAAAGATTTCTGCCAAAAAACCAGTCAAGTTTTCAACTGGGAACAGGTCTTTTACAAGCCTCTGTTACATTAAGTAAAACAGTCCTGCCAAACTGGCTCCCTTGACTCCCTTTACCGTATTTGCCAAACCTGCTACCTTGACGGCTCCCTTTACCGTATTTGCCAAACCGTCTCACGTGACTCCCACTTACCATATTTGCCAAACCGTCACCCTGGACTCCCACATACCGTATTTGCTAAATCGTCTCTCTTGACTCCCACTTACCGTATTTGCCAAACCGTCTCTCTTGACTCCCACTTACAGTATTTGCCAAACCGTCTCCCTTGAATCCCACTTACCGTATTTGCCAAACCGTCTCCCTTGACTCCCACTTACCGTATTTGCCAAACCGTCTCTCTTGACTCCCAATTACCGTATTTGTCAAACCGTCTCTCTTTATTCCCACTTATCGTATTTGTCAAACCTGCCCTCTTCTCTCCCATATACCGCTTTGCCAATTTTGAAACCTGATCTCCCGATTCCCCGTTACCGTATTTGCCAAACCTGTTCCCTTGACTTTCACTTACCGTATTTGACAAACCAACTTTCATTTATCATACTGCCGTTACTGACCACTGACACACTGGGCAGTTGCAAGGTTTCCTTGCAATACCTCACCAGCTCCCCCAGGAACGTGCCACGCTTCACTAAGAACGGCTCGCCACCAGAAAAATTGATTTTCGCCATTCCTTTAAAATAATATCAATAAAGGTTTCACATATCTTGCTTCTACCTTACCTGACATGAACACACTCCAATAAATCGAGGCAGCTACTTTATTCTCTTGGTTATGCGTATTGCTTTCACAGGGTCTCCCTTGTCAGTATTTATTAACATTCACACAAGCTTTAGTTTAGTGCAGTATGGCGGCTGTAAAAAATCGTCACGTGCTAAGAATCAATAGTGTTATTTTACTGGTACTTTGGAACCAACGAGCCAAATACATGCCTCCGTTTAATCCGGTGCTAGCAAGCGTGAGAGGTATTGCTTCCTATATTATCTCTCATGAATAGTTTCAATAACACCGAGTAAGCTACTACAGTCTCTTGCTTGTGTTTGTTGCTTCCAAAGAATCTCCCTTTTCAGTATTTAGTATGAAATAATATATCAATTGCAGACTGCAAGTCATGGTTAATATATTTCGTTTAAATTGTATTAAGAACAGTTCCCAGACAAAGAGACTGATTGTGCCAGAGAGTTTTCAAAGGATACCGTTGAAGTAAAAACCCATATTTACTGATGACATAATTGACTTGCTGATTAGCCCAGTTATATATAATTCGACTCTGTTACATGTTTTCTTTGAAAAGCACTATTATATGTAATATCATTAGCTAAGCTTGAAATATATTCTACTTTCTATTATACTCTTTTGAAGAAAACAACCAACAAAAGCAGGCTATACTAAATACAAGTATTTTGTTTATAGTTCTTTGTTGTTTTTAGGACATACTGTGCTTAATGGAGGGGACCTCAACATGTGACACATAGTTGAATAACAACATTTTCTCTTGCAATGTAATTCTATCCCCACTAGTCCCACCCCATCCTAAACAATACCAAACACGATATTGGAAATACGTATTTCAAGTAGGTATAAAAATCGAACATGAAAAGTAGAATTCAAGGACGAGTGTCAACCATATACACACAGAGAAATAAAGAACAACTTTAAAGATGAATTGAATTGAATTGGGGTTTTAAGGCGCACCAACACATGAAAGGTTATATGGCGCCTAACAGGAATGAACATGCCAGGCTCATCCTCCATGTACATCGAGATAAAATATGGAGAACGGGCCTAGAACCTTCTCACCCTAAACTGCAGAGTTGCTGCAAATTCTACTGTAGTCACTCCATTTACGCTGGAGCCACGTGATCTGCATTGACCCTATTATTGCCCCGTAACCAAACGGGCCCCCGGAACCACACGGGGCTTAATAAAAGGCAAGAAAAGACATCACAAATACAAAAGGGTTGACATATCATCTTGTTGTGGTGAACACTTGTGGCAGGTTTGAAGATTGTATGAATGTGAATATTATCTTGTAAATCATAGAAGTCGGATTGTGCTAGTCCTTGTCGCAGAAGTAGGTCAGGGTTTCGATAATAACATTGTGCACATGTTTTTCGAAGTTTATGGTAACGGTAGCCCTGCTGGAGTAGCTTTTTAGTTATACAAATATTAAGAATAATAATGTCCTCAACTCGAGTACAAGCTCTAGAGAAACGAATAAGTTGAAAAACATTGACCACATAAGAAGTAGCTCAGGGAACATCCCCATTTAGATAATAACAATATCAAAATTACAATCATCTCTCTTCTCTTAGATGTTACTAATTATTTCGCCATTTTCAATAGAGAGATGTAAATCAAGAAAAGAAGCGACAGTATCAAAGTATTACAACGCAACGGTGTTCAAAAATACACCACAAACACATTCAGTAAAAAAAGCACATCACAAACAACAAGGGAATGGAAAACCTTGGAATAGTCCGTGGCAAAAGGGACTCTTGGAAGTTTAAACCGGTTCAAGGGTGCACCAAATTTCACTCACACTGTCATTGTCACGGGCCTAGAAAGATGTGTAGCCAGACCGGAGGTCGAACCCGGGACCTTCGGACTACCGTTCCGATGCTCTACCGACTGAGCTAACCGGCCGGACAATGCAACATCCATAAACCGTGACATCATCATCCATGAACAGCAGGACAGTGTAAATAAAAATACTCCCGCCGAGTTAACCCCTAACATTTGAGAAAGCGTAGATAAGTGTTATAAGAAAAAGCACAGACATATTCATGTATATAATATATAAAACAACATAAGTAGCTAATCTCATATGTACTCGATAACTTGTTTGAAGTCAGAGAATCAATGGGAAAGCCGTTAAGGACGCTACAAAACGGAGCGAAGTACATTTTCAGCTCATTGTGTACTTATGCAAACGCCAATATTTAAAACAATTCCAAATTTTAATATCCAGGCATGCCGTTCCTTTTAAAAGAAAAAGAACAAAGCTGGTATACACGTCGAAGAGGAAATGTAGGATTCACAAAACACAGTCAACGAAAAACACGCATACAAAACAAAAAAGATTAACAAATATGAAATGTTTGACAATAGTGGGTAACGTCTTGGAACGGTCAGAGGCATTACGTGGTCTGAGTATTAGCTTTCATACCCCATCCAACCTCTTCTTTAAAAAGAGAAAACGTGGATGGCTGGGCTATGACATAAAACCTTAATTACGGCTTAAAAGGTTTGTATATTGTAAAATTAATACATTTAATAGGTAATTTTAAACAGGTTATCGCATTTTCTCAGTATAACAAATAATTTAAACGACGTCACATATTTTATGACATGACGCCAAAACGCTCGTTAAAATAACTCGTTTGATAAATCTTATATGAAATGGAAACTCGTTTAAGATCGAGGGGATGTGGGGGGGGGGGGGGGGGGTTGGGGATGAGTGGGGGTACATTGTGGTTTTGCTGGTGGTTCGTTTTCTGCTACAATAATAAATATCCCGGCAGGGCAAGCTGGCAAACTGGCAAAACTGTATTTCAACTTAAACAACATTGAATGATATATCACACATAAACAGTTTCGCATGTTAAAATTTTGATAAACTCATAACCAATTCTACGCATACATACGGATGTGAAGTGTCGGCATTTCTAAACGCTAATCTTATTAAACGTGTACATCTTAGCTTTTGTTAAAACTTAATGGGTGGTAAGCAGGCAAGGCAAAATGATTTTGTGTATACAAGCTTTTATATTTTATATTCATTTTTATAGTTAGGGAGTAGGAAAGATATCATCTGTATTTAAGCAAAATTCGAGCGCACACTATATGAAAATTGATGAAGATATCACGCAGAATACAACGAAGGTAGTCATCCAAGTCTTGGATCACATGTTAAAGAAAAACGAAATTTCTGAGAAAAATTACGAATACCTGAGTCCAAAAAACATAAAGGTAAAAACGGCAGAAATGTACTTACTTAACAAAATACACTCCGACCCACCCACGAAAGCCAGACCAATTATTTCGGCAAATAACTGCCCAGTTGAGCGAATATTGGAAAACATAGATTTCTTTCTGCAACCATTTGTATTAGAACAAGATACGTACTTAAAAGATTTCATTCGTAAAGTGGAAAAAATCAAGGTACCGGAAAAAGCACTGATCATAACATTGGATTTTGAAAGCATGTACACAAATATTATACATAGCGAGGGCATAGATGCTATTAAACAAAAAATTCAAACTGACACTAGATTTAAAGTGATCAACGGAATGAAACGGCCGTCGGTAGAATCATTTTGTAAATTATTAGAATTGGCTATTGCTAGAAATTCTTTTAAATTCAATGATATTGATTTTTACCAATGCCGGGGAGTGGCAATGGGACATAAATCATCTCCAAACATTTGTGACATTGTCATTTATTACTTGGAAAAATAAATGCTTAAACTGGCGAATGGAAAAATAGTAACGTGGTTACGTTTTAGAGATGATGTATTCGCTTTATTTATGAGCTCGGAAATTGAGGCAACCACATTCTTAGATAAAGCAAACGAAATTCACAAAACCCTACCATTTAAATATGAATTCTCTAATACAAAAGGGGTCTTTCTGGATACAATAGTACACAAAGGAGAACGGTTCAAAACGGAACATGTCCTAGATTTTAAACCCTATGTGAAACCAAGCGAAGCTTTTCAATATATTCACAGAACGTTCTCCCATCCAAAATCAGTATTTGAAGGTTTAATTAACGGAGAACTGATACGATTTGTACGAACATCCAGAAATTATGGGGACTTTTTAGAAAGGGCGAACTTATTCAAAGAAAAACTACTCTTGAGGGGATACAGTATAACAGAGTTCTCTACCGCATTTCAACAGATTGATCATAAACACACACAACAGTATATGTATGGAACAAACATAAAAAATACAGAATTCCCGTTAGTTTTCATAACGGAATATAACCCACACATCACGGGATTAGCAGAACAATTACAATCGTACTGGAAAATCATTGAACAAAGTGATACACTCTAAAAGATATTTCCGAAAAAACCTATGATTGTCTACAAACGGGGAGAAAATCTAAGAGACACATTGGCCAGGGCTAGATTGCCTCCTTTAAATGACTTGGATGAACTAAACATGTAAATTAACCTTCTGAAAAAAGATGCAGACTCAGGGAACTCTTATCATACAATACAACATTGATAATGACACGCTACGGGGTGAAACACACATATTATAAAACATTAACCAGGCATAGAATAGTATACAGAATAACCAATCCAATACAGTACTCGCTAACATACATACGTGCACAGTACAAAGATTAACTACCGTTATCTAAGAAATAAATAGATATCAGATTAATACATCAAGATGCTAAAATGTATAAATATATAAAAAATAAAACAGATTATCGTACACTAAACCACAACGTAGATTATGCAACTACTGAAACTTAACACACATATAATTAGAGATTGCTTAACCAAATAATCGGTTAATTTGAAAGTGTATATACCAATTCAACATATAACATAGTGAATGCTGGCTTGCTCAAAAATAATATTTATTAATAAATAGAACAACTAGTACGATAATGTTTAGAGCAATAAACACATTCAAAAATATATAATGATTGTGCAATTCAACATTTATGACACATAACACGCTTGAATAAGGAGCAAATACGAAATTGCATGTCACGCTCGAACAACCAATCACGAACACTTAATGCAAATGAGATACAATTAAAATGCTTGGTGACACAGAATTAAAAAATGATTAACCAATCAACCGTCGCTACTCTGAATTTCATAATTGAAATCGCAATGTAACGCCCAATTAAAATCATTAACCAATCAAATATCATTTTTACTTGAGATTTATTTTCCTGTTGGGAGAAACAAACATATAAAACAACGATGTTAAATGCAGGATAATTACTGATTCAGTACACCATACCTACATACACTGCAACCATGAGTTACAACGGACGATTCAACGGACGTCGGCGAGCAGGCCGTAGGCCTATGTCACAGTTCAGAGCAAGGACTCCCTATCATCGGGAAGAGTCGAAGGGTCAAGAAACTGATACAGGAAACCCGCGACTTAGGCCAGTACACTAACTTCAGCATGACGGTACACCACGTGGCAAAACTGTGGCGACGGCAAAAGACGAGGCACGAGTGGCCAGAGATTGGCGGAGCCTGTTTGAAAGGGACTTCGAGAGGAAAAACATCACGGTTCGATACCCCTCCAGGGTCTATTTTCTCCCAGACTGGGAAAGCCTGCAACCGCTGCTCGATAGTATACAAGCAGAGACCATAGACAAATGGAAGGTGGCCATAACAGAGCACCTTAACACAGTAGAGACGAGGGCCAACGACAGGGCAGAGAACACACCCTCTACGGAAGCTGAGACCATGTCTGATACTGTGACAAAGGCCATCATGGCTGCCTTTGCAATGATGACGGCGGCAGTGCACACCACAAATGAATGATCAACCGGTTCGCCGGAGTGGTTATCATAGGTCCTTTTCAGGACCACCAATTACCTCGAGAGAACACCCTTAAAAATTGTCACATCCAATACTAATACCTAGTACCTTACAAATGACATAAACATGCGTGCATAAAAACACTCAAAACGCACACGTAAATGGGAATACACAGAACAAACACGAACCATTGTAGTGTAATATAATATACAATGAATCAATGAAAAATATCAGATATTGAGCAAAATAAAAATGAATGAGACTGTAGTATATGAAAGAGTGTCACAAATCAAAAACATGATAAAGACAACAACTAAGCAATTATCTCCCTTTAACCTAATATGGATAGGGAGACGGTATACACCAATACTTTACGAAGATTGATAAACTATACCACTTAATATGGTAATTAGTTACCAAGAACAAGTTTGTGTAGAAAATAATACACATACTAAGTAAAAACTGTTAATATATAAAACAGTGGGAAAGAAAACATAGTGATATATTAATAAGAGCCATTTTCCTTAATAATTCCTCATACATATTTCAAACAAGTTGACACAGTGCCCTCACGTTCTAATGGTCTCGCACAAGAGGCGTATAATAATTCAAAAATAACATAGATAGAGGTCCTGGGTGGGGAAAATATGAAAAAACGGGCATATTCATTCATGATATGGTTCATTACGAGACATGAAATATATACTATAGATAATTAAGCGCCAAAAGCGATTTAAGTCAGGGAGCATATGGACCCAGAATTTTGTCTCTACGGTTATCAACAAATCGTTACCACAAGTTAGACTAATTCACACCCTCTACATGTGGTAATTAGTCGTGGATAGGCAACACCGAGGGACCAATGTATTACAGATGTTCAATACTGTATATAAGACTGTAGATAGATACTTCCAAATCAGTTGAGTTCTCACTCGACTAGCACACTAAAAATCAATTAAACCCTTGGTGAAATTGAAATGAGTTATACAAGCAATAGAAACGGTAAACAAACTCGTAATTGCTTGCGAACGAAAAGTATATTTAACGGTTAAAAAAACACGCAATATACAGTGTATATACACATACAGTTGAGTTCTCACTCGACTAACACACTGTAAATCAATTAAACCCTTGGTGAAATTGAAATCAGTTATACAAGCAATAGAAACGGTAAACAAACTCGTAATTGCTTGCGAACAAAAGATATATTTAAGCGGTAAATAAACACGCAATATACAGTGTATATACACACACATAATTCACTATATGTGAATGTGATGGTCTGAAGACCAATTCTCACATTATAAAGTAGAGAATATTGGAGCTTGGTGAACCATTAGAATCGACTCTTAGTGTTACTCAATTGAGTGTAGCTTAGTGTATTTATTACACGAAGAGACTAAACGATTGCATAAAAATCTCGCCAGATCATGAACTTGAGAATTGTAATAAAATAGCATACACACTCAAAGCGATTACAACACGCAGTAACTGTTACAATACAACAAATTGCAACAAACTTACAATACACTGAAAACAGAGAATGTTCGGTAGGTGATTGATTGTAACAACATACACTACTCGATCGGCACATGCAAACCTCTAGTACTTTGATACTAAATTAGTGTGAAAACGATCTAACATATACATGTAAAGATTGGAAGTGAATATACATAACAATACATAGACCACGGTGACACACGATACCACACAGTTTAACACATAATGGTAGAGAATACACATGAAAAATTGACAAGGCTGGATATACGTGTATACGGACTAATAAGTCAAATATATAAGTAACACAACGGTGCCTCTTTATGGCAGCTGACGAAGGAATTTTTATTCCGAAAGATCTTTTGCATACAGGATATTGTTTCCTGGTAAAGTAGACACTGTTGTCTTAGTTAAAATACTTTATAAGATATTTTAACAGAACGTATCTAAAGTATCATACTGCCTCCGTGATTAAAACACGGGGAAGGTAGTGTGTAAGGTCAATACAGATACAGCTCACATATTAGTGTTTCACATAATATAGTTGAGTACACTATACATTGTTTAGAGACAATCGCCTACTCTTATGTGAGCATGGTGTAAGTACAGTATTAAGAATATACACACATAATAATCCGTTAAATTATACTGTAACATGCAGAAAAAACACTCGGGGTACGACTCCCAAGGGGGATCTCGCTAACTGGGAAGGCGAACCCTTTGAGGTCAATTGGGCCCTTTGCTGTAGTCAGACGCTTGCAAACCCCCTCAACTTTACATAAAACAGGAATGCACGCATAACATATTCATCTAGGGCTAAGGCATATTCACTTTGTGTAATTGCATGTACATCCTACATTAGATAGATATCATTAAAGTGCGAACATTTCGCTTTGCGTTATCGGAACATCTTTACAAACAAAAGTTCTAGTCTTTGAATACTGCAGTTTTTGAAGTAACTTCTCAAAGTTAAAACAGTGTGATCATATCGTTTTGCGTCTATAACCCTTAGAATTGTTATTCACATATAACGGAACCATCCTTACTGTAAATGAAATTTCATTTCATTGCATATACCCAACTCAACTTGTATAATCGGTCACCTAGGATTTTTGAAAATAACACGAATACTAAAAACTGGAAATCATCGAAACAAATACCAATATTTTATTGTTTATCAACAAGGCTTTAGACCAATCAAGGCAGATTAAGTTTTATGAATCGCTAGCGATATTTTTTAAACGACGCCAGTTAAAATTTCAAATGGAAGTATGAATTATTAAAAATATATAATTCTTTGAAAAAAGACTGATTATAAAAGCTGAGTAGTCTATTGCATATAAATGTATTTGATTGAAATCGCATGCTCAAACCTATACAAATAGTAATAATTATAGCATAGTTTTTCGAGTATATGCGATTTATAATGCTTCTCGAGGGCCAAAGGCCCGAGAGTGCAGTATAAACCTCGCTTACGAGAAAAACATGCTATAAATGTTTTGTACCAGAGCCATTTATCCAACTTCGCATGTGCAAGAAGTTTTAGGACGTTGCAATTTTCATTAAAAATATCAGCTCGATCCAATCAATAAATAGCATTATCACGCGGCATGAGTCATGTTTTGATTATTGCAGCCAATCGCCTTTGTATATTATTTGGCAATGTCAAGGAGTGGTGTTTGGGTAATGGTTTAGTCGTTTTGATTGACAGGTTGTGTTTAAATTACAACTGCGCGCGCGTAAAATTGAGTAGACCATGGTATGACTGCCGAATCTGTCATTTATAGCACGGCTGAAATATACCGGCATTTATAGCACATAGCATTTAGACTCAGACCTTCAGGTTTATTAACATTATATCATAAGCAAAAACAAAGAAAAAACATTAGAGCTATGGTACAAGAAAATTATATCATCAGCAAAAACAAAGAAAAAACATTAGAGCTATGGTACAAGAAAATTATATCATAAACAAAAACAAAGCAAAACCATTAGAGCTATGGTACAAGAAAATTAGATCATAAGCAGGAACAAAGGAAAACCATTTGAGCTATGGTACAAGAATATTAAATAATAAGCAAGACCAAAGGAAAACCATTATAGCTATGGTACAAGCAAATCATATCATAAGCAAAAACAAAGGAAAACAATTAGAGCTATGGTAAAAGAACATTATATAATAAGTAAGAACAAAGGAAAACCATTAGAGCTGTGGTAAAGACAATTATATCATAAGCAAAAACAAAGGAAAACCATTACAGATTTGGTACAAGATAATCATATCATAAGCAAGTACAAAGGAAAACCATTAGAGCTTTGGTACAAGATAACCCTGTCATAAGCAAGAACAAAGGAAAACCATTAGAGCTATAGTACAAGATTATTATTTCATAAGCAAGAATAAAGGAAAACCATTAGAGTTATGGTCAAAGTTATTATATCATAAGCAAGAACAAAGGAAATCCATTAAAGCTATGGTACAAAATAATTATATCATAAGCAAGAAAAAAGGAAAACCATTAGAACTATGGTACAATTAATTATATCATAAGCAAGAACAAAGAAAAACCATTAGAACTATGGTACAAGATAAGTTTATCATAAGAAAGAACAAAGGAAAACCATTAGAGCAATTGTACAAGATAATTATATCATAAACAAGAACAAAGGAAAGCCATGAGAGCTATTGTACAAGATAATTATATCATAAGCAAGAACAATTGAATTGAATTAAATGTTGTTTAACGGCTCATCGACACAGTATAGGTTATTTAGAACCATCCCAGAGAGATGGAAAATATACATAGGAATCCGGGAACCGTGCCCTACTCTTAATATCGAATAGATTACTATGGTTCTTAAACGTGCTCGGAGGATAGACCGATACACGGGACCGCCCGGTTTACATCACCATCCGACAAAGGAGGCTAAGGGACATTATCTTGCCCAAGAACGCACAGACGAAACTCAGTGGTACCACGGAGGGTTGAACCCGTTGCTTCCGGTTACAAATTTGCCGCGTTACCGACTGCGCCACGCCGGCCTTGAAAGGAAAACCATTAGAGTTATGGTACAAGAAAATTATACCATAAGCAAGAACAAACGAAAACCATTAGAGCTATGGTACAAGTCAATTATGTCATAAGCAAGAACAGAGGAAAACATTAGAGCTATGGTAAAAGAAAATTAAATAATAAGCAAGAACGAAGGAAAACCATTAGAGCTATGGTACAAGCAAATTATATGATAAGCAAAAACAAAGGAAACCATTAGAGCTATGGTACAAGCAAATTATGTCATAAGCAAAAACAAATGAAAACCACTAGAGCTAAGGTACAAGCAAATTATATCATAAGCAAGAACAAAGGAAAACCAGTAGTGCTATGGTACAAAAAAAGTATATCATAAGCAAGAACAAAGGGGCCTCCGGATACAAATCCGCCGCGCTACCCACTGCACCACGCCAGCCCTCAAAGGAAAACCATTAGAGCTATTGTACAAGAAAATTATATCATAAGCAAGAACTAAAGAAAACCTATAGAGCTATGGTACAAGACAATTGTATCATAAGCAAATACAAAGGAAAACCACTAGAGCTGTGGTACAAGATAATCATATCATAAGAAAGAACTAAGGAAAACCATTAGAACTATGGTAAAAGAAAATCAAATAATCAGCTAGAACAAAGGAAAACCATTAGAGCTATGCTACAAGAAAATTATATCATAACCAAAAACAAAGGAAACAATTAGAGCTATGGTACAAGACAATTATCTCATAACCAAAATCAAGGGAAAATCATTAGAGCTATGGTACAAGATAATTATATCATAAGCAAGAATAAAGAAAAACAATTAGAGCTATGGTACAAGATAATTATATCATAAGCAAGAATACATGAAAAACATTAGAGCTATGGTACAAGCAAATTATATGATAAGCATAAACAAAGGAAAACCATTAGAGATATGGTACTAGCAAATTATATCATAAGCAAAAACAACGAAAAACGATTAGAGCTATGGTACAAGAAAATTATATCCTAAGCAAAAACGAAGCAAAACCATTAGAGCTATGGTAAAAGAAAATTATATCATAAGCTAAAACAAGGCAAAACCATTAGAGCTACGGTACAAGATAATCATATCATAAGCAAGAACAAAGTAAAATCATTAGAGCTATGGTACAAGATAATTATATCATAAACAAGAACAAAGGAAAACCATTAGAGATATGGTACAAAGGACTTATATCAGAAGCAAGAACAAAAGAAAACCATTAGAGATATGGTACAAGGTAATTATATCAGAAGCAAGAACAAAGGAAAACCATTAAAGCTATGGTACAAGGTAATTATATCAGAAGCAAGAACAAAGGAAAACCATTAAAGCTATGGTACAATATAATTATATCATAAGCAAGAACAAAGGAAAACCATTAGAGATATTGTACAAGATAATTATATCATAAGCAAGAACAAAGGAAAACCATTAGAGCTATTGTACAAGAAAATTAAATAATAAGTAAGAACAAAGGAATACCATTCGAGCTATTGTACACGCAAATTATATCATATGCAAAAACAAAGAAAAATCATTAGTGTTATGATACAAGAAAATTATATCATAAGCAAGAACAAAGGTAAACCATTAGCCACCATATATAGTCATGGAGCCATTTACCACAATATAGAGTCATGTGTTATTGTTAATGACTGGTTCTATCTACAAAGATGTTGTCGTCAAGGAGATTCAGTGTCACCCTAATTGGTTCACTCTGTATGCAGAAGTATTATCTGTAATGTTAAAAAATAATCCAAAAAATAAAGTTATTCATATATATAATACTGAGTTTTTAGTTTTTGCTGATGATACCAGTTTGACTCTAGATGGCTCCAAAGACTCACTTCTACACACCATGTTGACATTAAAATTGTATGCACAAATCTCAGGCCTTACAAGTAATATAAATTCTGACAAAACAAAAGTTATCTGGTTTGGATCGAAAATAGTCAGCTACACAACGCTATGTCTAGAATACAATTTATGTTGGGAAAAAGACAATTTCACTGTAGTAGGGATTTAATTCTCAACAAACCTGAATTCAGTGATAGATATAAATTATGACCTTAAAATTGAAAGAGTTCTTGCAAGTTGGTCTAAAAGAATACTTACTCCTTTGGGAAAAAATGTGATTCTAAAAAGTCTAGCTCTATCGAAACTTAATCATTTGATAATAAGAATCCCCAACCCATCAACTGATAAAATTAAACTTCTTCAAAATATGTTTTATAACTTTCCCTGGAATAAAGCCAAATATAATACAAGACAATAAGTTTGGGAGGCTAAGAATGATTGATATTGAACTATTTATGTCAGCTTTAAAAACTACTTGGATTCGCAGAATTTTCCAGACAGATAATAAATGAACTCAGTGAGCGAACAAAATGTGCCCCATTTTCACAGACGTGGTTAATTTTGGTAGTTATTTTATCAAACGAAATTTATATAAAATAAATAATCCCTTTTGGAAAGAAGTAGTTTCCTGTTATAAAATATTTACTGAACACGTGAAACCGATTTCATGGCAGCAATTTCATGCTGTTAATTTATGGTATAATCCAGATATTAAGGTCGGAGGTTCAAATGTTTTCTATAGAAGATGGTACGAAGGAGTAATTTTATTTATCAATGACCTTTTAAACACAAATGGAAACCTTTACTCTTACAGAGAATTTAATAATCGACATGACATAAGGTCTAATTTCTTAGAATATGCAGGTCTTATTACTGATATTAGAAACTACTTGGGTAAATTGAATATAACACATTACGCCCTCTTATACTATCACTAATACAAAAACAAATAAAGGCTGTAGATTCATTTATGATCTGTTGATTAAAAAATATATTTACCCAAAGTCATTAATAAAATGGAAGAATGAAGTTTTAACAGTTCCTTACTATAATTTCGAAACAATGTACGCAATACCGTTTAAAATGACAAAAGATCCAAAACTACTTTGGTAACAACATAGTATCAACCACAGAATTCTGGGTACTAACTATTTACTAACAAAAATGAACATTTTAGATAATAGTATGTGCAGCTTTTGCAATATTTTACCTGAAACAATACCTCACTTGTTTTGGAATTGTGAAGTTGTAAAACAGTTTTGGTCATATCTTGCAGAATACATTAGAAATAAATGTAATATAACTTCTAGATTTTCCTTTCGTAATTTAAAATCGGGAATTCAGGAATTTCATAGTAAATTTGTTTACATTACGCCTACATTACGTCAATGTTTTATCTCTGGAACTCGGCAGCACCAATTCGTATACTCCAGTTAATTCTACCGAGGATGATGTTGTTTCCGCAAATATCACTCGGTGCACTACTTTCAAGGCTGGTGTAAACGATAAGCAAAATAAACTGCCTACTATGTACTGGATTCCTAAATTACATAAAAATCCATATAAGGCTCGCTTTATTTCGAATTCTAGTGCCTGCACCACAACAAACATCTCCAAACGTTTAACTTCTTGTCTTACTGCCTTTAAAGATCACGTTAAACTATATTGTGATAAAACTTATGAAAACTCTGGGATTAATTTATTTTGGTCTATAAACAATTCAGGAGACGTTCTTGATAAAATGTTCAAGAAAGGTCAAGTTTCATCAATAAGCACTTATGACGTCTCTACACTATATACAACCTTACCACATCACCTTATTAAAGACAAGCTAATTTCTCTTATTCAAAAAACATTTGCTAGAGAAAATACTACATTTTTGGCATGTAATTATATAAAAGCGTTTTTTACTAACGGCAGTTGTGACAATTATACTATGTGGACTTGCTATGAAGTTTGTGAAGCATTCATCTTCCTATTATATACTATTTTCGTCAGGTATGGAACCACCGTTTATAGACAAATTGTTGGTATCCCTATGGGTACGAACTGTGAACCACTTGTCGCAGATTTGTTCTTATTTTGCTATGAAAGGGATTTCATGTTGAGTCTTTCACCAGTTACCGAGGCAGATGTTATTGAAGCCTTTAATGATACTTCTCGGTATCTGGATGACATATTGAACATTGACAACCCTTTCTTTCCAACTATGGTTAATTATATTTATCCTAAAGAACTTCAGCTTAACAAAGCTAATATATCTGATAATAACGCTTCTTTTCTTGATTTAGATCTCTCGATTGAAAATGGTAAAATAATTAGCAAAATCTAGGACAAGAGAGATGATATTAATTTTGACATTGTTCATTATCCCCACTTGGATGGGGATGTTCCCCGAGCAACTTCTTATGGGGGTATATGTGTCTCAACTTATTCGTTTTTCTAGAGCTTGTACTCGAGTTGAGGACTTTAATATTCGTAATCTTTGTATAACTAAAAAGTTACTCAATCAGGGTTACCGTTACCATAAAACCTTTGCAAAATTTTATTATCGTAACCCTGATCTTCTTTCCAAATATAAATGTAATTTAAGGACTCTTCTGCGACAAGGACTATCACAACCTGACTTCTATGGTGATATGATTTATAAACTTCGTAAGATTCTAGGTCATGATCACTTTCATACTATCTTTGTTAAACTTGTTAAAACGTTTATCAAAAGAGGTTATGACCCTATCATTTTGCAACGTACTGCATGCTTGGTGGTGGACCCTTTTACAGTTCGCCACTATGCTTTCCTCTTTAATTGTACGATGACCGGACAGGCTGTGGACCCTATGATGACGCCTACCTAAAGCCCATTGGGACGGTGGCGTTTGATGTTTGTCCATGATCTTTCTTGTCGTGCCCTTAATGGTTTATTCTCTTACTGCTCTGGCTTCTGCAAAGTCATTGAGTACCTTCATTGTGGCTTTCTAGGCTATTGTTTTTTTTTGTATTATATTTACACGACCATATTTGTGTTTTACTTATATTGCCTATTGATGCTGCCTTATTGTTTAGAGATTAGATCATGGCGGGGATTTCTTTATTTACACTGTCCTGTTTTAATGGGATGACAGTAGGGTAAGTGTGAGGTTTGGTGCACCCTAGAACCGGTTTAAACCCCCCGTGGCCTACTATGCCACTGACCGTTCCAAGGCGGTAGCCCTATTGTCAACCCTTTTTGTGTTTGTGATGTCGTTTGCATTTATTATTGCTTTAGCCTTCTTGTTTGTCTGTTTGCGTGTTTGTTTCTGTGTTTTGTGGTTTACTGTCCTCCTTGAATGCTACTTTCCCTGTCCGATCTTTTTATATTTCTTGACAATTTGGGAAGAAACAGATATCTTTTTTGGAAATAATAAATTTGATATCACTTTGAGCAAAATTATCATGCAAGCCAAACTTTTTATATATCAGCAAAAGATGCAAAAGCAAAACCCATTATCTTTAAAAACATATTATATCTTTATACAAAGTGGAATTACAAATTTAAAAGTAAAAACATTTGAATCCATGTCGATATATAAACATTGGTAAAATAGGACAATAAAATAGATATACATGTATATAGACTTTTTATTAAACATGTCAAAGTTCAGGGAAACCATAACAATCATCATAGTAAAACACTGTTGTCTACTTTTTAGCTTTTGTTTTTAAGTTTGTAATTTTTCCTTTCGTTATATATATATGCTCCAGAAAATGTTTTGTATAATTGTTTTACCCCACCCCGCCCCCGCCGGAAAGAAAAGTAATCAATGCATATTCTGAAGGGTTTATTAACTCAATAGCAGGATATACAAAACAATACATACAGTGAGTGTGTAGATACTGATTTATGTGTGTACATATGTGTGTATATGTATATCTGCAAAGTTGTGTATACTTGAGAAAACATTATGGATGCATGTATACAGATAATGGGTCGAATATTTAAACATAATATAGAATGTGAATATTTGAGAATATACGGATACATGTCTATACATAACATAACGGTGAATATTTGAAGTTATTACTTTTACATACATATATGTGTGTGTATGTGTAGATGTGTATGTAGATATGTTTATATGAGATATATAAAGGTGCGTACGTGTGAATAAATTGATGCAAATCTATACATACTAGTACATTTAAATACAGTGACACATGTCAAAACATAAACCACAGGATGGCGCACCTCCTTGTTTGCTCTACAGTAATCTGTTTTGCTAAATTATATCATTTTTACCTTCCTATACCATTATTTAAAATATTGAAGATTAAGATATTGTATACATATGCTGCGTCAATTTTAAGGGGACACTTGGCAATCTTAATTAGTTTAAAACTCACAGCATCCTGTTGGTCTTCAATATGACCTACGTACTTTAAAGTTAAGTGTTTAAATAGTTCAAGGTACATGTAAATTGATTTTACATATTACTAAATTTTGATAATAATGCATTAGTTGTATACTTGAACATTTAGATAGAATATGGATGAGGGTTGACATCTCAAGTTTTTGTTTGATCCTATGCAGGTGGTTCTAAAGTCAAAATGAGCAAGGTTAATAACCGAGATTCTTATTATAATGCTTGAATGTTGCTCAAGTTCGCCATGTGTCCCTCTAACAAAATACGATAAAACGCATGAGCTGATTAATGAGTATGAGTACACATTGTTTACAGTATATTTTTAATTATTATCAATATGTAAAATAAGATATATGTGCTCTGTGTGTATATGTAATGGATACTTTAGAAAAATAAAAATAAATAAGAAAATGGGTAAACCATTAGAGCTATTGTACAAGAAAATTATATCATAAGCAAGAACAAAGGAAATCCATCAGAGCTATGGTACAAGAAAATTATATCATCAGCAAAAACGAAGCTAAACCATTAGAGCTATGGTACAAGATAATCATATCATCAGCAAGAACAAAGGAAAACCATTAGAGCTATGGTACAAGCTAATTATACCATAAACAAGAACAAAGTAAAACCATTAGAGATATTTTACAAACGTGCCCTACTCTTATTATCGAATACATTCCTATAGTTATTTAACGTTCTCATCCGACAGGCGAGGCTTAAGAAAAGTGTCTTGCCCAAGAACACACCAACGAAACTCAATGATACCACGGAGGATTGAACCCGAGGCCTCCGGTTACAAATCCAAGGCGCTAACGACTGCTCCACGCCAGCTCTCAAAGGAAAACCATCAGAGCTATGCAACAAGAAAATTATATCATAAGCAAGAACAAAAGAAATCCATTAAAGCTATGGTACAAGAAAATTATATCATAAGCAATAACAAAGGAAAACCATTAGAGCTATGTTACAAGATAATCATATCATAAGCAGAACACAGTAAAATCTTTAGAACTATGGTACAAGATAATCATATCATCAGCAAGAACAAAGGAACACCATTAGAGCTATGGTACAAGATAATTATATCAAAAGCAAGGACAAACAAAATCCATTAGGGCTATGGTACAAGACAATTATATCATAAGCAAAAACAAAGCAAAACCATTAGAGCTATGGTACAAGACAACTATATCATCAGCAAGAACAAAGGAAAACCATTAGAGCTATGGTACAAGATAATTATACCATAACCAAGAACAAAGGAAATCCATTAGAGCTATGGTACAAGATAATTATGTCATGAGCAAGAACAAAGGAAAACCATTAGATCTATTGTACAAGATAATTATATCATAAGCAAGAAAAATTGAGTTGAATTAAATATTGTTTAATTGCTCATCAACACAGTATAGGTTATTTAGAGCCACCCCAGAGTGAGGGGAAAGATACAAAGGAATCCGGGAACCGTGTCTACTCTTATTATCGAATACATTCCTATGGTTCTTTAACGTGCTAGGAGGATATATCGATACACGGGACCGCCCGGTTTACGTCCACATCCGACAGACGAGGCTAAAGGAAAGTGTCTTGCCCATGAACACACCGACGAGTGAAATCCATTAGAGCTATGGTACAAGACAATTACATCATAAGCAAAAATAAAGGAAAACCATTACAGCTATGGTATAAGACCATTATATCATCAGCAAGAACAACGGAAAACCATTAGAGCTATGGTAAAAGACAATTATATCATAAGCAAGAACAAAGGAAAACCATTAGAGCTATGATACAAGATAATTTTATCATCAGCAAGAATAAAAATAAACTATTGGATCTATGGTACAAGGTAATTAAATCCTAAGCAATAACAAAGGAAAACTATTAGTGCTATGGTGCAAGAAAATTATATCATCACAAAGAACAAAGAACAAAGGAAAACCATAAGAGCTATGGTACAAGAAAATTATATCATCAGCAAGAACAAAAGAAAACCTTAGAGATATGGTATAAGATAATCATCTCAGAAGCAATAACAAAGGAAAATCATTTGAGCTATGGTTCAAGATAATTATATCATAAGCAAGAACCCCCCGGTTTACGTCCCCATCGGACAGACGAGGCTAAGGGAAAGTGTCTTGCCCAAGAACACACCGTCGAAACTCAGTGATACCACGGAGGATTGAACCCGAGGCCTCCGGATACATATCCACCGCGCTACCGACAGCGCCACACCAGCGCTAAAAGGAAAACTATTACAGCTATGGTACAAGAAAATTATATCATAATCAAGAACAAAGGAAAACCACGAGAGCTTAGGCACAAGATAATTATATCATCAACAAGAACAAAAGAAAACCATTAGAGCTATGGTACAATACAATCATATCTAAGAAAGAACAAAGGAAAACCATTAGGGCTATGGTACACTACAATCATATCTAAGCAAGAACAAAAGAAAACCATTAGAGCTATGGTACAAGGCATCATATCTTAAGAAACAACAAAGGAAAACTATAAGAGCTATGGTACAAGATAATTATATCATATGCAGGAAAAAAGGAACACAATTAGAGCTATGGTACAAGCAAATTATAACATAAGCAATAACGAAGGAATTCTTTAAGAGCGTTGGTACAAGAACATTATATTATCATCAAGAATAAAGGAAAACCATAAGAGCTATGGTACAAGAAAATTATATCATAAGCAAGCACAAAGGAACACCATTAGAGCTGTGGTACAATACAATCATATCTAAGCAAGAATAAAGGAAAACCATTAGAGCTATGGTACAAGGCATCATATCTTAAGAAACAACAAAGGAAAACTATTAGAGCTATGGTACAAGATAATTATATCATATGCAGGAAAAAAGGAAAACCATTAGAGCTATGGTACAAGCAAATTATAACATAAGCAATAACGAAGGAATTCTATTAGAGCTTTGGTACAAGAAAATTATATTATCATCAAGAATAAAGGAAAACCATAAGAGCTATGGTACAAGAAAAGTATATCATAAGCAACAACAAAGGAGCTATGGTACAAGAAAATCATATAATAAGCCAGAACAAAGGGACAAAAATTAAAGCTATGGTACGAGATAATTATACCACAAGCAAAAACAAAGGAAAACCATTAGAGCTATGGTACAAGATAATTATATCATCAGCAACAACAAAGGAAAACCATTAGAGCTATTGTACAAGATAATTATAACATAAGCAATAATGAAGGAATTCTATTAGAGCTATGGTACAAGAAAATTATATTATCATCAAGAATAAAGGAAAACCATTGGAGCTATGGTACAAGAAAAGTATATCATAAGCAATAACAAAGGAAAACCATTAGAGATATGGTACAAGAAAATTATATCATTAGCAAGAACAAAGGAAAACCATTAGAGCTATGGTGCAAGAAACTTATATCATCATCAAGAACAACGGAAAACCATAAGAGCTATGGTACAAGAAATTTATATCATCACCAAGAGAAAAGAAAAAACATTAGAGCTATGGTACAAGATAATTATATCATAAGCAAGAACAAAGTAAAACCATTAGAGCTTTGGTACAAGATAAGTATATCATAAGCAAGAACCGCCCGTTTTACGTCCTTATCCGACAGACGAGGCTAAGGGAAAGTGTCTTGCCCAAGAACACACCGTCGAAACTCAGTGGTACCACGGATGATTGAACCCGGGGCCTCCGGATACAAATCCGCCGCGATATCGACTGCGCCACGCCAGCGCTAAAAGGAAAACTATAAGAGCTATGGTACAAGATAATTATAAGATCAGCAAGAACAAAGGAAAACCATTAGAGCTATGGTATAAGAAAATTACATCATAAACAAACACAAAGGAAAACCACTAGAGCTTTAGTACAAGATAATTATATCTTAAGCAAGAACAAATGAAAACCATTAGAGCTATGGTACAAGATAATTATATCATAAGCAAGAACAAAGGAAAACCATTAGAGCTATGGTACAAGAAAATTATATCATAAGCAAGGACAAAGGAAAACCATTAGAGCTATGGTACAAGATAATTATATCATAAGCAAGAACAAAGGAAAATTATTAGAGCTATGGTACAAGATAATTATATCATAAGCAAGAACAAAGGAAAATTATTAGAGCTATGGTACAAGAAAATAATATCATAAGCAAAAACAAAGGAAAACCATTAGAGCTATGGTACAAGATAATCATATCATAATCAAGAACAAAGGAAAACCATTAGAGGTATGGTACCAGATAATTATATCATAAGCAAGAACCGCCCGGTTTACGTCCTCATCCGACAGACGAGGCTAAGGGAAAGTGTCTTGCCTATGAACACACCGTCGAAACTCAGTGGTACCACGGATGATTGAACCCGGGGCGTCCGAATACAAATCCGCCGCGCTACCGACTGCGCCACGCAGCGCTCAAAGGAAAACTATTAGAGCTATGGTACAAGAAAATTATATCATAATCAAAAACAAAAGAAAATCATTAGAGCTATGGTACAAGAAAATTATATCATAAGCAAAGCAAAACCATTAGAGCTATGGTACAAGATAATCATATCATAAGCAAGAACATAGGAACGCATTGGAGCTATGTTACAAGATAATCATTTCATAGGCAAGAAAAAGGAAAACCATTAGAGCTATGGTACAAGATAATTTCAACATAAACAAGAACAAAGAAAAGGAATTACAGGTGTGGTACATTATAATTACATAATAAGCAATAACAAAGGAAAACCATTACCACTTTGGTACATGATAATTATATCATAAGCAAGAACAAATTAAAGCCATTAGAGCTATTGTACAATATCATTATTTCATAAGTAAGAACAAAGGAAAACCATTAGAGCTATGGTACAAGATAATTATATCATACGCAAAAACAAAAGAAAACCATAAGAGCTATGGTACAAGAAAATTATATCATAAGCAAGAACAAAGGAAAAGCATTAGAGCTATGGTACAAGATTATTATATCATAAGAAAGAAGAAAAGAAAACCATTAGAGCTATGGTGCAAGAAAATTATATCATAAGCAGGAACGAAGGAAAACCATTAGAGCTATGGTACAAGATTATTATATCATAAGCAAGAACAAAGGAAAACCATTAGAGCTACGGTACTAGATAATTATATCATAATCAAGAACAAAGGAAAACCATTAGAGCTATGGTACAAGAAAATTATATCCTAAGCAAAAATAAAGGAAAACCATTAGAGCTACGGTACAAGATAATGTTTATGTATAGATGTAAACTACCCGATAGCCCGATACTCTCGTACTTACCGGCTGCGTGCAACATCGCCAATCCTCTCCTGGCCAAATCGAGAGGCAGAACAAACGACGTTTTTGCTGTATGAAAACAGAATCCACATTTGTAGTTGCATTGTCGCGTAAAATGGTAATTCACGCTTATCGGAACTACTTTCTTGGATACCGGAAGAGCTGTTGGCGTCCCTTCATATTTTCCTGTTGGCAAGGTAACATATCCGGATACCTTTACTGTTGTCCTGTCTGAGCTGGTTGTCTCGTGTTCAGGTTCGTTCGTGGTGTTTGCATTCACTTTTGAAATCCGCGAACGTCCATTTCTTTTATAATTAAGAAACACTGAACAAACAAACACCAACATAACTATTACTATTGACAACATTTCCATGTTGTTTCTAACCTGACAGACCTGTAGGATATTAAAATAAAACTAATGTTTCTGTTCTTAATTTATCGAAACAATATTAAAATCCGTAAATGTCCTCACAAATTAGTAGATCAGTTTGTAAACATAAAGTGTAACTTCACTGTAGATCATGCGTTTATTATATAATCAATAACACCTTATATATCATATATCATTTTCGGAAAATATGATATCCTGTATCGTCGGCCGTGACCTATTTCTATCAATACCTCTTTTCATGAAGTTTATGAGTGGAACAATTGAATTCATAATTAAAAGAGATATTTATACTTTTACGTAAGGTACACTATATTTGTATGACACCTGCATTTCATTGCAGACACTTCGTCTGTCGTCGTCATCCGTCTTCGTCGTCCGTCACACATTTACCTGCAACCTAACCTTGGCCTTAACGTGAAAAGTATTTGACATTTTCATGAAACTTCAGACATGACTTCAACTTAACTAAGGAATGCTGTTACACATGTGCAATGACTCTGACTTTCATTTTAACAGAGTAATGCCCACTTTCATAAAACGTTAACCTGCAACCTAACCAGGCTCATAACTAGCCATAACTTAAGTATTTGACCTATGTTCATGAAACTTCACACACATATGCACCTTACCACACAAAATATTTTTACCCAAAACCAATAACTGTGACTTTCATTTAGGCAGAGATATCACCTTTATATAATACTTTAACTTGCAAACTAACCAAGCTCATAACTGGCCATAACTTAATTAATTATATGACCTATGTTCATGAAACTTCACACACATATTCATCTTAACTGAAGGAATGTCGTTACACATGTCCATTAACTATGTCTTTCATTTCACCAGAGTTATGCCCCTTTTCAGAAATCTATGCGAGCTCATCACTGACCATAGCTTGACAAGTATGTGACCTATGTTCATAAAACTTCACACACATATTCGTCTAAACTGAAGGAATGTTGTTACACATGTCCAACAACTCTGACTTTTATTTTATTTACTTTTAAATATATAAGATCCAATATATCAATATTAACGTTTGTTTGATTAATCAACATTTACATATATGCTGCATACTAGAACTGCAAACCAGTTTTCAAATTAAGGGTGATCACTTATGCCATTTATATACTCTTCTAAATGTTCATGAAACGCTTATTTTCTGCTATAGTTTAATATGTTCAAATAGTAACGTATGTTTGATTAATCAACATTTACGTATACGTTGCATACTAGAACTGTAAACCAGTTTTCAAAGTAAGGGTGCTCAACTATGTCATTTATATACCCTTCTAAATGTTCATGAAACGCATATTTTCTACTATTTATCAATCCTCTTGACTTAAATGATCTTTCTTGTCGTGCCATTAATGGTTAATTCCCTTGTTGCTCTGGTTTCTGCCAAGTCATTGAGTACCTTCATTGTGGCTTTCTAGGCTTTTTGTTTGTATTATATTTACACGAGCATATTTGTGTTTTACTTATATTGCCTATTGATGCTGCCTTGTTGGTTAGAGATTTGATCATGGCGGTGATTTCTTTATTTACACTGTCCTGTTTTAATGAGATGACAGTAGGGTAAATGTGAGGTTTGGTGCATCGTAGAACCGGTTTAAACCCCCAGTGGCCTACTTTGCCAATGGCCGTTCCAAGGCGGTAGCCCTATTGTCAACCATTTTGTGTTTGTGATGTCGTTTGCATTTATTATTACTTTTGCCTTCTTGTTTGTCTGTTTGCGTGTTTGTTTCTGTGTTTTGTGGTTGACTGTCCTCCTTGAATGCTACTTTCCCTGTCCGATCTTTTTATTTATATTTAAAATAGTTTTACAATTTAACCAGACCGGACAGGCTGTGGAAACTATGATGACGCCTACCTAAAGCCCATTGGGACGGTGGCGTTTGATGTTTGTCCATGATCTTTCTTGTCGTGCCCTTAATGGTTTATTCTCTTACTGCTCTGGCTTCTGCAAAATCATTGAGTACCTTCATTGTGGCTTTCCAGGCTATTGTTTTTTTTGTATTATATTTACACGAGCATATTTGTGTTTTACTTATATTGCCTATTGATGCTGCCTTGTTGGTTAGAGATTAGATCATGGCGGGGATTTCTTTATTTACACTGTCCTGTTTTAATGGGATGACAGTAGGGTAAGTGGTGTGAGGTTTGGTGCACCCTAGAACCGGTTTAAACCCCCAGTGGCCTACTTTGCCAGTGACCGTTCCAAGGCGGTAGCCCTATTGTCAACCCTTTTTGTGTTTGTGATGTTGTTCCAAAGAACCAAGACACATGATTGTTAAGATTCGGTGCCAGATCATCAGACTGCACTGTGACTCTGAAATACATGGAACACTTTAGGCCTCATAACAGGTCATACTCTCTCAGTCATTTTATGGAAGGGGCACATGGCAATCTTTATTTTTTAACTCATGGCATCTGGTCATCTTTAGTGTTGAGAATCGGCTGAAAATTCCGAATCGATCATCAGAATATTTAACCGACCGATGATCTATCATTAATCAATTAAACATGGCTGCTAAAAATGACAAGTGTAAGCCTTTTTTCAGACTATAATGAAGAAAAGTATGTTCTGGTAATAAAGGAACAGATTTAAACTGACCATTATATATATATATATATCATTATATATATATGATATATATATATCATATATATATATTAATATATATATATATAATATATATATATTAAGCAAGAGGTCAATGACCTAGAAGCTCCACTGATAGGTTTTTGATAGCTAGATCAGCATTCCTGTGAAGTTTCATGAACATCTGTCAGATAGTTTCAGAGGACTAGTTGCTACAAGTTTTTTCTATATATAACTCTATATAAACAAAGATGCCTGCGGCAGCCATGTTTAATACAGAATCAAATTAATGTTCATCACGGGCCAACATGATGTCATGCTGATCATTTTAGAAAAAGTCCCATATCAATATCTTATAGTTAAGTTCAAGAAGTAGTCGAAACAAATTCGTCTTTTAAAAATCTATTTTTAGTCATGGTGGCCATCTTGAATTTTCGGCCGGCCTGAGCTAAAATGTATTACCAGTTAAATGTTGAGCACGCTAGTTCACCAGTTGAAAGAGTACACCGAGCAGAATGTTGGTGGACTGGATCGAGAAGCTGGTGGTAATGTCTGTGTCATCATACAATTACACGGTAACCTGAAAAATGAAGAGGCTAAGGTATAATCAATATATTATTCTATTTAGATATAGAACATAGAATTCCATTGAATAAAGTATGAATGAGAGTCTATGAGTGTTGTATTTAAATGAGTTGTTTTCCACATTTATCTCCACACTTTGGAAAAACAAGGGAATATTAATAAAATCATCTCCGTTTGTCCGGCTGTCTGTCCATCTGTTACCACATCTCCTCCTGGGAAATGTAGCGCTACAGTTGAACAATCTTTATTATATTATTGAGTTCTGAAACACTTGCAAAAAAAAGAATTATCAAAATTGGATGATTAACAAAGAATATATGATTATTTTAAGGTTCTGTTGAAACAGATATATGGAAGCCGCCATTTTGAGAGCTATGACATCAGTTCCAAATGACCATATATATGGAATATTTATAAATTATGAAAATTTACTGATTTATAGAAGAAAAAAAATATAGCAACTGTATGAAAAATATGTATACTTATAATGGCAATAATGCTTCATATGACCAGTAAAGGATTTTGAATTCATTTGCAGTGATTTTCTTTGCTTTAACTGATGTTTAGCATCTGCTTTTGATAATTCTTTCCCTTTTTCCCAAGTTTTCAGAACTCTCAATAATGGAGCTTGTTTGGCTGTGTCGCTACATTCCCTTTAACCACTGAGCAGAATTCAACCAAACTTAGTGGATGACTTCCCCACCTGACAACAGCGAACAAAAGCAACATTCTTTTTGGTTCCCACACAGAGGAGTCCTCAGTGGGGGTGAAAAGATCAAAAACACTAAAAAGTTAATTACACCGTTATTTTTCCTTAGTTTTACACATACCTTGGTATAATATATCATCTATGTCAGAAAGACAAACAAATCTTTTGATTTTTATTTTATAAATACTATTTCAAACTCTGACACTGTCTGACATCTGCATATATATATGCATGTAAATATATTTTTTTTGTCTTTTGAACTAATAATACACTGATGCTAATTAATAATTAATTATATGCTGACATTTTATAGCGTGTCTAATTGTTATCATTAAGCTTAGAAATACGGTTTAAAAATCTGAGCACAAAAAGGTATTACCACATGTTGGCCAAGCCAATTGAAGGAGTTTGGTGGACTGGATCGAGAAGCTGGTGGAAATGTCTGCGTCATCATACATGATTTCCACAAGTTTCCAGCCTTTACTTTGTCATTTAAAAATACTGTTCACCCAGTGTTGTTGTCAGTAACTTCTTGATTAATCAAACAGAGCTCCGGTAATACGTGTAACTTTTTTTTGGCTTTCCAACTTTTTTTTTATGTTTCATGAAAAATGTATCTTTACAGGGCCTTTTTCCAAGAATTGTGAAGTCTCCCCAGCCTGGTCATTTTGTGAAAAAAAAGGCCTGATAACTGTCTGATTTGTGAAAAAAGTATTGAAAGATAAATTGTTAAACACAATATTTATCAATACATGCATACATTATTTTTGTGATAGGACACTATAAAACAAAAACAATGTGGGAGGACACTATAAAACAAAAGTACAATTTAATATTCAGCATAATATATTACATTTTAGATAAACTTTCTGATGTAAATGTATTCAAAACAAAAAATATTGATCAAGTTAGAAGGGAAAATGTTGTTTACCAAAAAAAAAAGAAAGAAAAAAGGCCACAATATTGGGGAATAACTACCAATTTTGAATTGTGAAGTAGCAGAATTTCGGCCCATGTTTTAGAAGAAAAAAAGTGCCCTGCTTTAGTTTAATTATGTTAGCTTTGAAGATGTATACAACTTGAAAAGCAGAATCATTGAATATGGATCAACACATATTTTACCAAATTGCCTTCAGTCCCTTTAAGTATATACAAGAATATAATGTCATAATGCACAAAGGTTTTTTTACATAATTTTTTTTGTTGTTTTGTTTTGTTAAATTTTATTACCACAATTTAAAGACAAGGAATGTAGTTTCACAAGAGGCCTGAAGGATTATTAACCCCAGTTTATAACTAAACTACAATATATATACAATAGGAAACGGACTTAATTAAAGGTGACCAAAACAAGAAATTATAATATAAATATATTTATTAATATAAATAAAATCATATCTTATGGGAATGTATAGATCTATATCTTTACGGAAATTATGTGTTTTATGGAAATTATCTATATCTATGGGAATTATCTAGAATATCTTTATGGGAATGCAATTATATCTTTATGGGAATTATCTATATATTGGAATTATATATCTTTATGGGAATTATCTATATATCTTAATGGGAATGATCTATATCTCTATGGAACATCTATATCTGTATGCAAATATGTAGACAATATTCACTCTATTTTCTACATTGTGTTAACTACTTCCCTTATTAGGAGGTCATTATATCCAAATATTGTTTTAGTAATTGCACATGGTAAGGTAGTAATGAATAGTTTCTTCGAGTTTTTCACTTTGATAACGCAATCTTATATTTACACATGGTAGCAATGAACAGTTTAAATGATAACTATAGCCGGGCCTACCATGTACGTATGTTCGTATACCCTTTTTCAAAACACCCCACAGTGATGTCGCGCCACCCCATCTTTTAAGTCTTCTTCAAGCCTAATCTTGAATACGTTTGCACGCCCCAAAGACTACAGCGAGCATCCACTCGCTGTATTTGTGTCAGTGGAGAGACTCGCCTACTATCTAGGTGTAGTTCCTTCATAGATTAGGCATTGATTTGGTAGCGCGGCCCCACCGTACATACATACATGCCCACCAAATGCCCTCTCTCTCCCATTCCAGCGCACATATACTCTCATATAAACGGCCGTTAAATCGACCTCGCTAAGCCAATATTTATTACATACTGCTTTTAGTTATTATTGTTCTACTGCTTCACGGGTTGCTGTAACTTGCCTATGCTTATACCTAATTATTTGTCTAAATGATAACTATAGCCGGGCCTGCCATGTACGTTGTTCATATACCCTTTTCAAAACACCCCACAGTAATGTCGCGCCACCCCATCTTTTAAGTCTTCTTGAAGCCTAAACTTGAATACGTTTGCACGCCCCAAAGACTACAGCGAGCATCCACTCGCTGTATTTGTGTCAGTGGAGAGACTCGCCTACTATCTAGGTGTAGTTCCTTCATAGTTTAGGCATTGATTTGGTAGCGCGGCCCCACCGTGCGATGTTGTCACCATTTTTGATATGGGGTCCGGTGCCGTGTCCTCATCGTTAACCTTACTCAGCGCTTACAGAGCCGGTTCCAGGGTGAGTTACAACCCCAGTCACTACCGAGTGTCAGGAAGGATGGCGGATTTGGCCATGGGCCCATATTACAATGTCCGTGTGCACCATACTTATGGTTTATACTGTACATCTTCTCTATTTACCTAACCTTTTGTATCTGTTATATTGTATTCTGCCTGTCATGATATGGTTTGTCCTATTCTAAGTTTTAAGCGAGTGTACGGGCCCAGACTCAAGCTTACTGACACGGACCCCCCAGTTCGCACCCTAGCTGCAGGACTGCATGTTTGCGGCGCCGCCCGGGATTGAACCAAGATGATCACTTGTGCCCATCGGCTATCATTGTATCACAGAAATTATTCCACGTGCAGATGAAGCCCCACATTAGACTCAACTAATCGTTTTTAACTTTCGCTAGGTTTTATAGTAATAGGGCGTTTTGACTTGTCCATATCTTGGTATGTTTACATTACCTATATAATCATACATTTATATTTACATGGTGCATGTTCGATCCCCATTTAGTTGGAATTATGGTTTATTTTCGTTTTACAAAACGGATTGAAAATGGACCAATCAGGGATTTGTTGGTTTTTTGTTTCGCGAAACGGATTGAAAATGAACCAATCAGGTGTAAGCTGCATTTTCGTTTTGCAAAACGGATTGAAATTATCCGCGCGGTCCAAAGTGAGAGCACCGTTAATGAAGTGTTGGTTTTTCAATGGTTTTTAAATTATGGGTTCCACCCCTAGTTGCTTTCCCATCCCTCTCCCGGCGCCCATGGGAGCAAAGCACGTATTGACCACCTTATACCGAGGGGCAGTGGTGCTGCAAGTAGTGCATGGGTCCATTTATTTGGTGTTTTGATGTTAATAAGTCATACTGAGATATATTGGTAGAGTATCAAAACGTGTGCAATTCCGTTTATGCTTTTATATTAGTCGTGCTACAAAGGTGAATATGTAATCAATTTCTAAGGCATGTCAAGGATTCGCCCACCTTGTTTTAAAATGTTTGGTAGCACAAATTGGGAAGAAAATGTCTGATAAAAAAAATGGTCATGGCGTGTTTATGTCTCCGTGACAACTTTTTTTTGGAATATTGTTTTAACACCGGTTAAACTTTGTTCCCAGTTCTATATATCTTTATGGAAATTATCTATAGGGCTATTTCATGTTAAGTGGTCATTTGATCAAATACAGGTTACCGGTACTATAAAACTTATCATATTTTGGGTAATTCAGTTTTATGGATGTTATACGAAGGACAAGCTACACGAGCATTTTCCCAGAATTCTACCAATAATTTGTGTTCGATTCCAGCAATTACATGCGTTTTTAACACCATTTGTTAGTCTCATTTCATTGCATTTTTCTGAATGATATCATGGATGAATGAATGTGCATCTTTTATGAATATTGTGGTCACTGGTGTAATATAAACTTTTCGCAATATTATGCAACTTATTTGAATTGAATTGAATTGAATGTTGTTTAACGGCTCATCAACACAGTATAGGTTATTTAGAGCCGCCCCAGAGAGGGGAAGGATACATAGGAATCCGGGAACCGTGCCCTACTCTTATTATCGAATAGATTCCTATGGTTCTTTAACGTGCTCGGGGATAGACCGATACACGGGACCGCCCGGTTTACGTCCCCATCCGACGGACGAGCAACTTATTTGAGGAAGTGTCGATTCTTACGGATGGCGGTAGGTGTACAGTACTGGTTCTACCCAGGAAAAGCGGGTGGTCTGCCTCCACCACAAAAAATCGACCGTCATATATAATTTTACGTGTTGAAAATGACGTAAAACACCACTACAAAATATTTGATTTGTTACCAAGTGAGACTAATATGATACACTTAACGTGAAATAGCCTTATATATCTTTAGGGGAGTTATCTATATCTTTATGGGAATTATCTAAGAATCTTTATTGGAATTATCTTTATCAATGCCATTGAGTTATATCAGTGTGTTCACAGGCCAGACACTAATGTGATCAAATACTGTCTATCCAAAATAATATAGTTTATCTTATCAACATAGGTACATACATAACACTAAGCCTGAAAGAAATAATCATCCTCTGAACTGGTTTAGCCAATGTGTAACATATCCACATTCAAGTTTTACTGTAGAAGCCTGAAGGAACCATCAGGCTTTCAAGCCTTCAGAACATCTACATCATTAAATTGTTTTTAAAAGTTTTTAAATGGCAAAATTGAACTATGGTCATGTTACAGATAGGTTAATTATGTCCAGTGAATTTCCAACAGACTCGTACTACATTTGTACATCAAGGTATTGCTGTTAACTTATACTATATGTAAAAACATCAACCAATATTTACGTCATAATTATCAGCATATCATCATACAGCGTCATTTGATTATTACGGTAGTAAAACTTACTTTTAAAATTTCTTTATAAATCAGCACTCTTAATCCAAGTCTCATATATATGTAGGTAATCCAATACATTTTTTTCCATAACTATCATTAAAAATGGCAAATTCACAGCAAATTCTGAGAAACACTTGAATATTTCACAGAATGCCAAATGTTTACTGTGTTACACACTTACTACACACTATCAACAACTGTGTGGTACTCTGCACTGTGGAGTATATTTTCAGTACAACACTTTAAAGTGTGGGAACCAACCAGGTGTAATGCTATTCAGTGCAACACTTGCATAGATATTTTAAAGGGAATGGAGGCGATATAGAATAGTGATTAAATGAAAACCTCCATAATGTGTTTTCAGTTTCATATAAAATCGGCATATGCAATGTATTAAGCTGTACATTATCTTCATGACTGCGTTTTATCAGACCCACGCATCTCTGATCCCCTTTAACAGATTGTATGTATTGTTTATGTGGTGTTGTTGAGTCAAAGGTTCACAGAGGCGTCATAAGACCCACGAATCCCTGATCCCCTTTAACAGTTTGTATGTATTGTTTATGTGGTGTTGTTGAGTCAAAGGTTCACAGAGGCGTCATAAGACCCACGAATCCCTGATCCCCTTTAACAGTTTGTATGTATTGTTTATGTGGTGTTGTTGAGTCAAAGGTTCACGGAGGCGTCATAAGACCCACGAATCCCTGATCCCCTTTAACAGCTTGTATGTATTGTTTATGTGGTGTTTTTTAGTCGAAGGTTCACAGAGGCTACATAAGACCCACGAATCCCTGATCCCCTGTATGTATTGTTCATGTGGTATTTTTTAGTCGAAGGTTCACAGAGGCGTCATAAGACCCACGAATCCCTGATCCCCTTTAACAGTTTGTATGTATTGTTTATGTGGTGTTTTTTAGTCAAAGGTTCACAGAGACATCATAAGACCTACAAATCTCTGATCCCCTTTAACAGCTTGTATGTATTGCTTATGTGGTGTTTTTGAGTCAAAGGTTCACAGAGACGTCATAAGACCAAGGAATCTCCGATTCCCTCAGTGAGATTATTTAATATACATATACGTCATAATACAAGAATGTAACCTGTTTGTATTTGTATACGTTGCAAATGTAATTACAGAAGTTCTTCATCCAAAATAGTTTCTCTGTCATCATAATTTTCAACCTCAATATCTACCTCAGTATCTTCTAACTCAAAATCACTTTCTTCGTTTTCATTATCATCATCAACTTCAATTACAACAGTGTTTTCATTTACTTCAAGAACCCTATTTTGGCAACCACCACGGCATTTAAAACAAGCTGGACCACACTACTTATTTTGTTTCTTGCAACCGCATGTTTTGTTTATACACATTTTACTGCATTCACATCCCTTTGTCCATAACTTAACGTTTGAATGTACTTTTTCGATGTTTTCTGGTGTATCCCAAACTATGTTAACTTATGTTCATCTATACTCCAGCCATGGTTACAAACATCTGGAAATATTACCTGATTAGAGTCACACTGGTTCCATACTTGAGCAACCCAACAAGACCTTTTCCAATGAAATTGCAATGCTTCATAAGAAGGGATATAATTCTCTTCAGAATTCTGACGATAAATTAAACATTCTCTGATTTTGTTAAAGAATAATTTATGATTTTCAGTTTGCGTTAAGCTTTCATCTTTAATTGAAAGATACAATGATTCAGGTGATTTGTACCTGTTGTTGGATTCGAAAATGCGTATTTGAAAGTTTTAAGATATTCGCAGCATATAAAACGGATAAAAGAGTTAAAGCCTTCCAAACAGTTGATTTCCAGATAGCAACCCAAGTTCCCCAACAATCCGTCACATTCTCCATTTATAAATTTGAAGTGTTTTCTTAGAGTTTTGAAAAATGATGCCTTACCATGACCATAAAAATAAGATACATAATCACACCCAGTGCATATATAAAACATTTGAAGTATGGGCAGTATGTGACACTCAATACCCATATATTCTATATCTTCATTTATACTCTTGCACAGTCGATTCATTGCAATGTATTTCCTTTCGATTAAATCAGTCATTACCTCAAATTGTTTATCAGGATAACTTGCAATTTTAGGTAAACCTATATGGTATATATCATTGTCAGGAGAATATATTACAATGTTCTTGTATGGACTATTAAATGCATAATACCATACAAGACTGTCCCCTTCATCAATATTGGTTTTGTATAGATGCATATCTTCAATAATGCCGTCTGATACTCTTTTACAATTGGAAGACTCGCTGTAACCACCACCAATTATCAACTCGACATTACTTTTCAAATGTTTACATCCAAGTTGAAGAAATTCTTCAGAAATGAAGTTTACAAGCAGTTTTTTATTCCAACGATTTCTCAAAAACTGAACCCAATTGGATGGAAGGCAAGTATCTTTATTAATAACTGTTACATTTTCTGAAGTTTCTAAGCCATCCCTACTTTTCCTGGTAAATATCTTGGGAGACAGTTCATCAGTATTTTGGCAATCAAAAGCTAAAAAAATTGCCTTTATTCCCATGCTTGTGAAACCCATAACATATTTCTGAAACATAATGTGTGCATATTCAGAGAATTTTGGGTACATTCTAACAGGTGGGATGTTTACTAGAAACATGGCATCAAATATTAAACAATCAACTGTCTCAAACTTAAGTTTTGATGAGAAACAATCTGGATATTGAGTCTGATACAAATCCTTTATTTTTGATTTTGAACCAGGATTGTACATTTCCCCGATACTTGAAGCAATTGCTCTTGGAAATGAGATAAATTGTTGCACATAGTCATTCTGAATAGGAATATTTTGACTTTGTGACCATTCAATCATCACTTTCATCATTTTCAGTTCTTGTTGCTTATCTTTTATTGTGTTTTTTAAAACAGATGATGTTTGTTTTTTAACACCAAATCCAGTCAGTCTTGTAACTTTTTGTCTTGCAAATGCATACTCTGTGGATTTCACGCAATTGGTGACATACTGTTTGAAATGCACATCTGCTTTCTCTATCAAATTCAACAGGTTATTTTGTTGCATCTCAGTTCCTGATAGCTTTGGATTGAATAAATGCTTTATAAATGACTCGGTCTTCTTTATGTCACTACTTAGAGTGGACGATTTTAATTTTTCTATATACTTTAAAATATTCAGTTCTATTTCTTGTTGCATATTTAATGATAGTTCATAACGTTGAACATTTATACCTAAAACATCCTTCAAGTTTGAAAGCGTCAAAGCACAGGATGGCATATAGTGAATGAATTTGGCAAGCGAGGACTTCGTCATCGTATTTAAAACTTGTTTTATATCTCTATTGATGCACGATTCGTGTCCTTCATCTAATGCCTGTGAATGCCAATTGTAACCTTTCACATTCATTGTAAATCCTCCAGATTCAAAATGTTTAACTATTTCTTTTGGATAAAACTCTAAATCAGTTAAATGTTGGGGTAAAAGTCTGTTGTAATATGTAGACCCTGTAACTTGGGACATTCTTGCCATGTATTTTAAACACATATTTCTCAAATCCCAGTTGCCGCTACGCATCGACATGTAATGTGAAACATATATAAAAAGGTCCCCATGCAAGAAATCATGCCATATTTTCCAGGTACCATTTCTTTCACATACATCTTTAAAAAAAAATTGAAACTCAGATTGAAGGTCCTTTGTTAAACCCTTCAGTGTTAAAAACTGCTGATCAAATGACAACTCTTGATTAGTGGCAAAATGTTTTATGGTATCAAATATTTCTGAGGTATCGGGCATATCAACACGTTTTTCACTGTTTCTATTTTCAAAAAATAGTTTTAGTTCGTATCGATACAATGACTCCCATAACTGTAGAAAAAAACTGTGTGTTTTTTCAAAGTTACCAGCACTTGCAATAAACTTACAAAGACAACCCTTATGTAGTAAATCTATAAGTTGCTGTAAACCCAAATCCAGATATTTTTTCATTATTACAGACTGGAAATTTTTCAGGGTGTGCCAGTCACCAATAAATGGAAGCATCCATTCAAGTTCATTCTTCCATTCAGATTTTAACTGAACCAAATGGTCATATGTCTTACCATCGCCCACGATAACCAAATAGTTAAGACGTTTGTGAATGCCTAATTTTTCATATAATTTAAATAGTAACTGCTGAATTGTAATTTTACTGTCAGCATTTTCCTCCAACACATACAAATACTCTATTTTACTTTTGTCTGTGTTTAAATTGCACCGTTTCGATAATACGGCTTGAAACCCTTCTAATAATTTCATTTTGATTTCATCATTAATTTCTTCCCCAACTAAATACTTTCGAATGGAGTACACAAACATGTCATTTTTCAAAACAGATTGTTGTTCTAGCTGACCCTGACTATAACTAGTCACATTTTCAATTACTTTACTTTGTAGAGCTAAATCTCTTTCCATTGTTAAGTTTTCGTTACTACATGTATGCACATGTGGAATCTCAATATTCAAACTGAAAAATGAAGATGTTAAATCCACTAAGTTGGACCTACCACTGCACGCTGTTTATTTAAAGTCTCTAATATCTTCATTAAACTGCAATTAAATTTCACACCATTTAGCTCTTTGATGCTTTCCAAAAAACAATCTGAGGATGTAAATGAAAAGATCCATAGTATTGATCAAAGTTCAGTAATGGTACAATATCATGATCTAACAATAAAAAGTTAAATTTGTGTCTAGATTCAATTTCTGGCATGTAATACGATATTGACTTACGAATCTGTTCTCCATGTTTTTCATATAAAAGTACATCACTTCCAGTAATGCAACATAAAGCAGCTAGTTTAGTCGCTAAATCAAACTTATTTTTACACGTTCTTGGTGGTTCTGAAATTTCAGTAATGCATTTATTTATTTCCGTTTGTAATTTAGTTACAAGAAGTTCTTCATTAATATGACTAGATGAATCTAAACAGAATCCGTCAAAGGATCTATGCTCATGCAACAATGTGCTGGACATCAGCAAAATACTTGATCGATATAAAGATTTACTTTTGCTGCATGGCACTGACCTAAAAACAACACCACTCTCTGATGTTAAAGAATCCTTAAAGAAATCTCCCTTTTCCGACTCTTGCAATTTATTTTCCTTTGGTTTTGGATGTACTAGTTGCACTGATGTTCCATCAAAACCTCTATTAGAATCTGTAACTTTAACCATTGCATTTTTAAAGCGCTTATTTATATTATCAATAGACACATAGCAGAATGTATTGGATAATACATTTGGCCCGATGCTCATGTTCTTAACAGCAACGGCATTTTGATATCTTAAAAACGTATCACGCGAAATGCATATACCAAAATTATTTAATACTTGAAAACATTCTTTTGAGGACGAAGTGTATTTATCCACAACTGTTGCTATAAGAGTATGGACAGGCATCTGACATCTACTATCGATACAAAACATAAGGAAACTGATTTGATTCAAACATCTCAACACATTATTTCTATTTACAATATTACTTCTAGGTTCTGGAATGAAACAAATACTACTGTCAACAGTGCACGTTGGATCTAAGAAACTGAAAAAGAAATTCCAGACAAAAGGGTCAAAATTCTTAGTGACAAAATCAAATGGTTCAAATTCTTCAAGTGATATTTCCCCCAAATTCTGTTTAGTAATTATATATTCAGACAAATCTTTAATTTTCTGTTTCAATTTAAGTAAATAAGTTGATATGACAAAGCCATCACCAAAACATGGACTCCCCAAAACTGAAGGCGATTCTGAAATAGTTTTTGATGTTATCTCAGAAATTCTAGATTTCTGAATTCTATTTAAGGCATTTAGCAATGCCAACATACTATCATTTCTGACATAATGTAATAAAGTGCCTAATGGTCTATTTGCATTTGATGAAAATTTTATTATATTTCCTGAAAATAAGTCTTAACAATTGTTTGGATAGAGTACTAATAAAATTATGTTTCAGCTTACTTGACTGGTCTTTCAATTGCCAGTATGCATTATAAAAGTCTTTATATTTTACATAAATTTCGCATACTTCTTTTAATAACACAGCATTTCCCAATAAAAATTCGTTGCACAAAAAATGAAAACAAAATGATAATGAATATTCCATACACATATTTCGAACCAAGATGTTACCTTTACTTTTCCATTCTTGCATTAGTGTAAGTAAGATGGATGTTTTGCTAATGTTAGCTAGACACTCTTTGCATATTTTGTCATTCAAAAATAGCTCAACATTCATATAAAATGAAGCATTAAATAATTTTACTTTGTTAAATTCAGAGATATTAATTTCAGTCGCATCACATAAACCTTTTTTGGTTCGACATACTGAGCAGGTATCACTTACACATTTATGTATTTCTAAATGATGCACATCACATATGTGTAACTTTTGGTCTCGTTTTTGATTTATGTACTTACAAATATCAGGTTTCTCATTAAAATATTTTAACACATTTTGCATCGATCCATCAATAGATCTTCTAGATTCACCTACACACATACCGAAATCAGATAAAAAACAAACCGGCTTTTGTATTTTAGAACATGAAGGCATTGACAGTTCATTTGTACTACTTTTTTTAATGTTTTTTGAGGATTTTCTAAAACATACTCTGCAAACACAGTCAGTTTCTGAAAAGGTTGGTAGTAAGTTGACAAAATATTTATATTCATTACTGTCTTTATTTTGTATGTGGTAATAGCGAGCAAAATGTGAGCTTGTGTTACAAATTGTACAAGGTCCGCATACTTTATCTGGATGAAATTTGTTTTGTGTGCTAGTACGGACACCGCCTTTTAACAAATGATCCAATACTAAATTGTTAATTGATGTGCAGAAAAGTTCAGAAGTTAGTTTGATTTTTTTACCAGACAAGGTTTTGAAGTTATGATTTGGTTTTGGTATACCAGTCTTTGCATACACAAATTCTGATATGGATGTCATCAAAACAGATTCTTTACAACTATTAAAAACATAAACGTTTTCAGAATGGTATATGAACACTTGATAGTTTACTTCATTTTTACAGTGTTCATGAATAGAACAAAGCTTCTTGACATCCAATAAACTGCGATAGTTTTGATATTCTAATACAGAGGTAAAGTATGGACTAAAAGTAGTTTTCTGTGTAATGTCTTTCTTCCCTATTTTCTTCCCTCTTGTATGCCTATTTCCTTTTTTAGAAATTGAACTAAAAGGAATGTCTTTGCATTGAAACTCATCTTCCAATTCAGAATTTACACTAAGATTTTCATCAATAAAATCATTTTGAGTCTTGAGACACTCTTTGCCAGTTTTGTTTTTTTGGTAGGGAGGCTGTCTTTTATAATAGACAAGGGAAACCCAGTGAACTTTTTTGGTTTGACCGGTTTACTTTTACATTTTTTTGATTCTCGCCCTTTCAACTCAGTAATTACTTTAACACTGGGGCCCAAATTTTCATCATCGTGACCATTGCTTTCATCAACTGTTAAAGATGAAAAGCGATTGTTATCGGCCATGTCAGCAATATTAACGAATACAAATGGCTGAAATCCTAAGCTCTTGCATTTAATGCTGGGTTTACACAAAACGTCTTCTTTCAAATTTGAAACAGGATACCGGCACTGAATTCTAGGTTTGACTTCAAGATTTGGTTTTTCTTTTCCTATATATATCGTTTTGTTTACATATGTAACATTTCCTTTCAAACTTTTTATTTGTTTTGGATTTTTAAAGTTTTTGATTGTTGGACACTGAATTTTAACCTCCGAAGGATCAGATAAACGATTTGTACCAATTTGAACACTAGGACGTATCTGATGATAACCATTTGCTTGAGGAAACATGAAAGACTTAGTTTGTACTGGCAAAGATGGAAATTCACACTCATCATTTATATCAAACACAGACATTTTGGAACCACATGTACTCGCTAAATGAGGATAACACTGCAATCTAGACATTTTTTCCCCCAAATGATCAAGTAGAAATATATGTTACAATACAGGTTATCCCGTTCCTGACTACTGTTTGTACTTTGAATTGTGGTAATAAAAAAAAGAATACAAAATTATGCAAGAACTAGGACAAAATAAATTGTTGTAGAACTAGGACACATACATTAAAATGACACACTAAAAAACACAACAATAACAATGATGAATTTAAACAATAAAACAGCAACAGAAAGGTAAGTATATGCCAGAGACATTTAAGCAGAGATGAACAGCTTTATCAAATTACAGGTGGTCGTATCTGTACATGTACACTCTCAAAATCGGTCGTATGTGTACATGTACACTCTCAAAATCAATTTATATCTAAAAACAAATTTTGAAATAGTGTGTCAAAAGCGATAACAGCGAAAAGAAGCTTTTTATCTCTGCTTATATGTCTCTGACAAAACTAGCAAGCAAAGTTACTCAGAAATTGTTTTTACTACACTGAAATAATGAAACAAAGTCTTTATTAAAGATACATGAAGACAAAATGATAGAGAAGGCAAGAGAATATAAATGACATTATCGCCCGCATATAATCCTCGCGATATTCAGATTTGACAAGTTAAATTCACAATTTTCCATTGCAGAGATGTTGAGATTTTATCTTATTTTAAGTAGGTGATAAAACTTGTGTTACTCGGTTTTTATCCTAAGGTTCGATATTAAATAAAAATCTTTGGCAAGGTAAAATGACGATAATGTTCATTGTTCAAGATTTTGATTTTGAAAGAAACATATATTGAATCAATTTGCATGAATGTGCAAGAAATATGCAGGGTTTTAAAATAATCACACTGTAGATACCTTAATTTTAACATTAAACTTGGTTGAACATCAAGGATAAAGACCGAGTTTATCACCTACCAGAATGTATTGGGTATGTCTTATTTATGGTCACTAATTGGTCAGTTTTTTTGATGATGCTCTATCAAAATTATGAATTATTTTAAACTATTTTGTTTCATTTTTATTTTGCTACAATTAAATTGGTACTGTTTTTGAAACTTTCCTCTGCTACAAAATACACATACAGTGCACAAATTATCAACAGGGAGCCAGTTAAATCAAATTTAGGTTTATTTTCCACGTTTTACTATCAAAGGGCATATAAGGCATGATACTAACTGACTGACACTATTGTTTGGGGTGCTTGTTTCAGGGGTTTTGGACTTCACCGGTAGATCTACCTTAAATAAGTTCTACCGGTATATCATTAAAACAGACATTTTTTGTGGTAAAAAAATACCTGTATTTTTAAAATCAGTTTAGAAATAAAAAAATGACATGTGAAAATTTGTTTTTGATAGGGCATTTTCAATGCAAAATTCTACAACATGAAAAGTTATGAAGAGAAAAAAAACAACATAATTTTTAGCAAAAAATGGGTTTAATGTGTTAAAACACTAATAAAGAGACTCTGAATGTTTTATATCAACATATTATGGCTAAATGAAGTTATTTGAGTTTTCTTAATGTTCTACTGCTGTCCAAGCAACATGCGAAATGCCCCTTCTAAACATTATTTTGTGTGTAAAACATTTATTTCTCAACCGATATTCAAAACTAATAGTTTTATATACCACTAAACATGCCAGTTCCAGTGATGATTTATGTATGCGGTATTAAAGAGGCACTACCTATATCTACGCGATTTTTAATGTAAAATATTAAATACTCAATATTACTGCATTTATATGTATACACAGCTATTTTATGAGTATTCTAAGAAGAAACATGGTTGTATTCCAGTTCTGTAAATTATTAATTATGATCAAAACAATATCTTGAATAAAATGCTGCCCTGCTGTTTATTCCTGCCAGAAAACTACGAATTTTTACGATTTTATCGGACATGAGCAATGCGATTCAGTTGAAAGAAAACAAACTACTTGGTGCAGTTCCGATAGTAAACGAAGCGATCGGAACTCTTCGCCAATCCGACGAGGCAGTTCCGACTGTTAACGAATAAGATCCAGGGCTTTTTTACCTTATATAACAGAGGCCTGTAAAGGGCCTCTTCCCAACTGAAAATTGGACTGTTTTTTCCCAACTGTGGCAGAAATATTTCCCAATCGGAAAACAGCAGTCTCTCAGAATTTGAGAAAAAACATGAATTCTGCAGTGTGTTTTTGTCTGCTAAGTAAATTCCGACTTGGAAAAGTTAATAATTACGATAAATAATGGATGACAATATAAATAAAGTATATTAATGTCATATTTACTTAATTTATGAAATCTTGTATTTTTCCCAAAATGAGAAATAAGCGCGTTCTTTTTTTCCCAAAAAGGACAGGCCTGGGCCTCTTCCCAATTTTGTGGAAAAAAGCCCTGAGATCGGAAAATCTCCGCAATCGGCTAGTCTTACTCTAAAACAATTACGAATACAATTTCAAAAATTCGATCTTTTCAATCCTGTTTTTCCCCAGCAAAATGCATATTACATGGGTTAATCTATCTATGATATCTATCTATCTATTGATACTGCAGCACCCCCTCACGGGGATTATGTGCATGTTATTGCCATTTACCTTTTTTATAGTCCTCTTTACAATTAAGTAAAGTTTATATCAATTGGTGGACAAAAAGATATAGGTAGAGCCTCTTTAAACCTGCTGAAAACCCTGCATGCGCGTCGAACAATAGTTCACTATAATAGTTATGCATAATACGAACAATTTTGAGATGACCCCTAAATGGAATTTTGAAATTCCGTACCTAGTAGACAAAACATACTCGTTTTGTAAAAAAAAATTGTTTTTGAATGCAAAGCTTTTAATCAAACTTGTGATAATAATTTTACAAATGGTCTCGATTAAAATATGTTTGATTAGTAGGGATTTAACGTAAACAATTGTTGAAAATATCAGAGCAAAAAATAAAAAAATGTCGTGGACACTTTCATGACAAAAGTGAACAACGGCATTTGGATTAATTAACACATGAACATGTTTTGAAATGATAAAATCGGCAATATCTAATCGATCACTTATTATATTGTAGTAAAGTAATGAACTAATGCAAATCAATGACCAAGACAGTCGGTTTATCGAATTTGCATAGACCCCGCTCATTAGTCGTGTATATGGGCGGGAAGTTGAAAAGTTCTTTTCATCAAACATGTCTATAAAAGTTATCCACAATACTATTTAACACAATACATGGATTTACACTGACCTTAATAAAACAGTTAGTCCGTATAAACACAGCAGAATGTTATTAAGAAGTTAATAATCCGTCTTCTCCTTGTGTTCAGCGGTGCGACACTCTCTAACGTGAATCAAAATGGCCGTCAGTTTCTGTGAGGTACTCGACAGGATGTTTTACTTTCATATTTAACTGGCCCTGTTTTGTGGATAAATATAATTATATTTATTTATTTTTAAAGCGCAATGATGTCTAGTTTTGTGATAGTATCTTAAAATGTTTTTGTAAACATAAAAAAAAAAAAAATTAAGCAAAGTATGGTGTAAGGAAACAGTTTTCTGACGTAATTACGAATAATTAACATCCCAAAGAGGGTGACCAACTTTCAAAACGGTCTCAAAAAATGTGTAGTCTTGAATTTTGCCGAAATTTTCAGGAAAGGTAGTATAGGTACAGATCTATCATTCCTGTTAATTTAAGCCAAATTGGTGACTACACATTTTTTGTGACCGTTTTGAGAGATCGGTAATTTTGGAGTTACAAAAAACTTAGTTTACTCTTAGGCTGCAACTGCTTTGGTTATTCAGTAAAAATATCGATATATTCTGAGATGTTTCTAATTAAGCATGTTTATATATATATATATGTATATTACCAAACACATTTAAGTATTACGTTTATTATTTTTCTGGGTGTTGACTTTATTGCTAAAGATTTCCTTTTTGATGGAATATACTTTTGTTTACACTCTCTTGTCAAGGAGGGTTAATAGCGAGGTTGTGTAAACATAACATCAATTTAAGTTAACCAATAGACCGTATTGCCTACTGACCGTTCAAAGTCGCTTACCCTATATTCACCACTCTTTATGTTTGTATATTGTCCCATTCATTGATTATTTAAATTGATTGTTTTGATTTAGTTTGTTGTACAGTGTTAACCAACGGTGCAATTGCGTTTGAGTACTGTGGTTTATATAGGACTATTTGTTCTCATTTTAGGTATATATAGATGATGACAATGCTGCTGACAAAGCTACAATAGTCAATTTATTTTATCCATCTCTTCATGTGAATACCCAATTGGTCCATAAATTGTTTTGCCATGACAATGCAGCCGTCTCCTTTGTGGTTTTATTGGGAGGATTTATAAAACATGCGACTTGTAAACATCGTTAAACTAGACATTTAGTTGCGGTAACAGTTTCAATAGTTTTAATTAATTTAGGTCTTTATAATGTAATACCTCATCAAAAAACCCATTCTTAATACATATTGCTTTTCTTAAACCTAACTATGAAGTGATTTTATAAAACAAATGTATACAACTGCAAGTAATACACAAGAGGCTAAAGGGCATTGACTCGGCCTCGCCTCAAAGTGCTCATATGTTCAAGAAACAACTACAACAGCAATTTCCTAATATAACTCGATGTAAAACTGTGACTAGGGTCAACATCTACCTCAATATCACCTTTGAACGAACTAGTTAACGGACCATAAGTTTATACTACATGCAGAATATTAGACACTTAGCTCATGTAGATTCGAAGATTTTTAAAGGCTTTTCTTTAATGGATTTAATCACAGGGATCCTGACAAAACTTGAGTCAAGGGTCACCATTTGAAAATACTTCGTAAGGACCATCGGCTTATGCTGCATGCGAAATATTAGACGTCTGGCTGTGGTAGTTTCTATAATTAATTCAATACGGTTAACTTAGTAGGTTTAATGACAATGAATATGAATAATATAACGAACATCTTAAAGATGTTATTGCACTAATCTCAAACACGTTTTATTGAACAACATATCTCAGATACTAAGAAAAAGGAAACAAATACTATAACAAAAATAACAGAGAAAGAGATATGACCCATTAAAATATTACAAAGAAACATAAATAGAGACGGCCATCTGGAAACGATGACGTTGTCAAACCCTTTCACGATATTTGGTTTGCAATATATCCAATAATGTAAACACAATCATTAATCTAAAATGAGCATTCATCACTTTGTATGTTAACATTTACTACAATTGCCCATTTATCTTGCTTTGAACAATATTTATCCAAATACCGTGTCCATGTTTGTTTCTTCGCACATTTCTAGCAGGTCTTATCTCCTTTAATCTTTATGGTATTTTGATAATTTTTGCACGTTTTCCAATATTGCTCAGAACCCATTTTAATAAAAATTGATTGAGAATAGTGCAACATTCCCGTTTAAAACAAAGCAAATTAAAGAAAACATATGTACAGCCATCGTAAGACATGCCGGCAACACCCGTGAGGATGGATATACTACTGGATAATAATTCACCACGATAATAATGATTTCGTCGAAGTTTTCGTGATTCCCAGGAAAATAATAGTACATTATTTAGTCCGGCCTATGAAGCACAGAAACGACGTAAATTTCATGTTTAATTCATCTAAGATTCTAAAGGACAAATGTTATTTTATTTGTAAGTGCAATGTCCCTAGATGTCAAACAGGGGTGGTGTAGAAGTTACACACTGACAATACCATATAAAACAGGGGAGATAACCCGTTACCCTCCAAATAAATAAAAGCAAGATATGACATCACAAACATAAACGGGTTGGCAATACGGCTACCGCTTTAGAACGGTCCGTGCTGGGGTTTTAATCAGGTGTCTTACCCTAATGTAGCACCAATGAAACGGGACAGTGTAAATAAAGATATCCCCGCCAGATAATATTCTCTAACAAACAAGGCAGCAAAGGTAATTTTGGAGAGCATGGAAGTTCCTGGTTGATACGATATGTATATATTACGCTCTAAGTTGTACATATGCATGTAGAGAATTCCTAATTTTTACTCTTTTTCAGTTTTGTGATAAGTATTTTATTTTTGATATGCGTAAGAACTGAATATATATGCGTAGGAACTGAATATATATGCGTAAGAACGGAATATATATGTGTAAGAACGAAATATATATGCGTTAGAACGGAATATATATGCGTAAGAACTGAATGTATATGCGTAAGAACTAAATATATGCGTAAGAACGGAATATATATGCGTAAGAACGGAATATATATGCGTAAGAACTGAATACATATGCGTAAGAACTGAATACATATGTGTAAGAACTGAATATAAATGTTTAAGAACTGAATATATATATGTAAGAACTGAATATATATGCGTAAGAACTGAATATATATGCGTAAGAACTGAATATATATGCATAAGAACTGAATATATGCGTAAGAACTGAATATATATGCATAAGAACTGAATATATATGCGTAAGAACGGAATATAAATGCATAAGAGCTGAATATATATGCGTAAGAACGGAATATATATGCGTAAGAACTTAATATATATGCGAAAGAGCTGAATATATATGCAAAAGAGCTGAATATATATGTGTAAGAACTGAATATATATGCGTAAGAACTGAATATATATGTGTAAGAATTGAATATATATATGTAAGAACTGAATATATATGCGTAAGAACTGAATATATAGGCGTAAGAATTGAATATATATGCGTAAGAACTGAATATATGCGTAAGAACTGAATATATATGCGTAAGAACGGAATATATATGCGTAAGAATGGAATATATATGCGTAAGAACGGAATATATATGCGTAAGAACTGAATATATATGTGTAAGAACTGAATATATATATGTAAGAACTGAATATATATGCGTAAGAACTGAATATATAGGCGTAAGAATTGAATATATATGCGTAAGAACTGAATATATGCGTAAGAACTGAATATATGCGTAAGAACGGAATATATATGTGTAAGAACGGAATATATATGCGTAAGAACTGAATATATATGCGTAAGAACTGAATACATATGTGTAAGGACTGAATATATATGTGTAAGAACTGAATATAAATGTGTAAGAACTGAATATATATGTGTAAGAACTGAAGATATATGCGTAATAACTGAATATATATGTGTAAGAACTGAATATATATGCGTAAGAACTGAATATATGCGTAAGAACTGAATATATATGCATAAGAACTGAATATATATGCGTAAGAACTGAATATATGTGTAAGAACTGAATATATGCGTAAGAACTGAATATATATGCGTAAGAACGGAATATATATGCGTAAGAACTGAATAAATGCATAATAACTGAATATATATGCGTAAGAACTGAATATATATGCGTAAGAACTGAATATATATGCGAAATAACTGAATATGTATGTGTAAGAACTGAATATATCGACCCCTTGGAGCATCAAGGTGCTATCTGCACTTTTTGTGCTATTGAGATAAATGGATTTTAAGATTTGAAGTCTTACAGAAACTTATCTTTGCAGTTTTAACATTAAAAGTTTGTATTATATATTATAAATATATGTAGATTATCAAAACATGTTTGTTTTTCTTTGATGTATTTATTGAACTATGAGTTATGCCCTCTTTTATCAAATAACACGTTGATGCATACACAAATCTTTGAATATATCTGTGCATCAAGGTGCTATTTGACAAATAGCACCTTGATGCACATACCCTTCTGGCTGTTATATGTATGTATTTCTCAAATAGACCCTTTTGTGCATATAATAATGAATCCACTTTTAGTTAGTTTGTGCAAAATGGTATGTTTATATAATTGTTTTAGTACTTTAACAGTCTCCAACCATTAAAATACTAATAGTAGGCTGTACTTTTTATTTTTTTAATACAGTACATAAGGATTAAGTCGCAAAGTATTTATTATTTATTTGAATGCATTGCATTTTTCAGTCATATTTATATTATGATACTGAATGAAAGGTACTTTTAAAGAAAGCATAATGATGAGAATAATAATCTTAACTCTAGTATATTTAATTTTTCCTTGAACACTACTGCAGCAGTATACTGTACACTAGCCTATTCATCATCAGTGTCATGGACGCTTTCGGATACATCTGGAAATATAAGGCAATCCGTTTGTTGTTGGTATTCCTTAGTATGAGTGGAATTCTTCGGTATATGCCCCATTTTGCATACAGAGACAGTAGATCTGCCTTCTTATCTTTCGATTGTTGGTATTTTTTCTGTGTGGCAAGGTTTCAGTTCACTAGGTACATTTGGTAATTGATTCTTTGACCTGGTACTTAATGAAACTTTGATTTCCATGAAACGTTTTTCATTAAATGTTTTATTTACAAATACACGTTCTGGAGATGCTTTGTCGACCTTCATGTTGTATTTTTTTGGCAAAAGTCTTCTAAATCTGGTTTAATGTCAAACACACAATTAGGAATCTTGCTTAAATATCTGTTTTTTTTCTCAATACATTGCCTCTAACGGTATACAATTCAATTCTTTATTGTATTTGGCATAAATGTACATGTTTATTGCATAAACATGGTGAAATACAATGCAACATATTTTAGAGAAGACTGCGAACAAACAGAGAATGAATACATATATATTACAGTGGACTAGTTCTAGTTAGTACCTTCAATCAATAGCATTTTAACACTTTTCATCACCATTATCAATACTGTGTTCAAAAAAAAGAAAGATATAAAAATCGGACAGGGAAAGTAGCATTCAATGACGACAGCCAACCACAAAACACAAAAACAAACACGCAAACAGACAAACGAGAAGGCAAAAGTAATAACAAATGCAAACGACATCACAAACACAAAATGGTTGACAATAGGGTTTCCGCCTTGGAACGCCTTGCAAAGATCATTTATGTTTAAGGAATTTAAGAAATAATACATATATACTCTGGTTACCATTGGTATACAGTCAGAAAATTTGCTTTCCATTGTCCCTTCCTTGTAATTGATTCAACTTCTCGTACGAACCATGCTATTCAGTCCTCTAAAGTTCAATCATCTCGTAAAACAATAGATAATGTTCAGCGTTTTCTAGCAAGTGCTGAGCTTTGGATAGGCAAAGCATTTCTGTAGGTAGATCTTCTGACAAGTGACAATGAATTGCTGCGAAGAAGCCGTCTCAATCAGCTAAGACTGGGACACGTTTGAAACTATTGCAAGCTAACAAGTTCTCAAGTCGCTTGGTGTTATAGTTGCTGATGAGTTGCTTTAATTAATACAATTGTTTGCTTTTCATCGTAGCAAGTTTTAAATGGTCAGAGTGTATATTTTGTATGCTAGTTGATGTCGGCTTGACTTTTGACTTTTAGTGACTTGTTTCTTGCTAAGTTTTTTTTCTTTCTAATACTGACTTGTACGTTTATGAAGATTTTTCTCTGTATTGACCTTCCTACCTTCTTACATGCTGCTTGTTTATCAGCTTGCAATTTATCAGTTGAGCAACTGGATATATCTTAATCAGACATATTGAAATCTTCTTTTGACTATTGATACATGATTGTCACTGTCATCAATATTTGCTTCAAATGACAGAGTCATTCAATGTAATCCGCAACTCCATCTCGCATATGCCGCCAATGCTTCATTCTCACTATCACTAGTGTCTTCATCATCTAAACCTGTCTGCACATCTCCTCCAGGAATGGAGTTCTCTATGTATTTGTTCAGAATTGTCCTATGTTTTTGAATGTATCGTTCTGCATACTATCTGCATACTATCTGCCCAGTTTGGCGTCCCATGTCTTAAAGAGGCACTACCTATATCTTCGCAATTTTAAATGTAAAATATTAAATACTCAATATTACTGCATTTATATGTATGCAAAGCTATTTTATCAGTATTCTAAGAAGCAACAAGGTTCGTATTCCAGTTCTGTAAATTATTAATTATGATCAAAACAATATCTTGAATAAAATGCTGCCCAGCTGTTTATTCCTGCCGGAGAACTACGAGTTTTTACGATTTTATCGGACATGCGCAATGCCTTTCAGTTGAACGAAAACAAACGCCAATCCGACGAGGCAGTTCCGATTGTAAACGAATAAGATCGGAAAATCTCCGTAATCGGCTTGTCTAAAACAATTACGAATACAATTTCAAAAATCCGATCTTTTCTATCCTGTTTTCCCCCAGCAAAACGCATATTACATGGGGTGAAATTATTGCCGTTTACCTTTTTCATAGTCCTCTTTACAATTAAGTAAAGTTTATATCAACTGGTGGACAAAAAGATATAGCTAGAGCATCTTTAAACCTCCATGCAATATTTTTTTTATAATATTACTTACCATTGAATTGCTATCCATTTCTGATTCAGTTTTTATAAGCCCACATTAGCATAAATCAGCGAGAGAGAGTTATAGTCATGTTTGTAGAATTGATGAGTGTCAATCAGAAGTTCAATATGAGTCTTTTTAATCATCATACTTTGTAAAATGCCATATTTAATCAATGTTAATGTATGTTTAGTATTAATATGTTAACAAGCACATTCTCCTGGGCCCAATTAATGTGTAAACTGAAATCTTACAAATAGGTGGAGCTATTTGAACTCAACTACATTTAAGTATTTTTCAGAAATACGCATATTTATCAGATGCATCAAACTGCTATTTGGCAAAAAGAACCTTGATGCATGCAAACAATGCAAATAGCACCTTTATGCACGGAGTTTGTGTAACATATGCAGATATGACTTTGATGAATTTATTATTACATATGCTAATTGATGGAATATAATGCCAATTATTTTTTTCAACCAAGATATGAATATTTACAGTTGATTTATTGCAAAAGTCAAAACCGACCAAAAGTGCAGATAGCACCTTGATGCTGTAAGGGGTCGATATATGTGTAAGAACTGAATATATATATGTAAGAACTGAATATATATGCGTAAGATCTGAATATATATGCGTAAGAAGAGAATATATAGGCGTAAGAATTGAATATATAGGCGTAAGAACTGAATATATGCGTAAGAACTGAATATATATGCGTAAGAACGGAATATATATGCCTAAGAACGGAATATATATGCCTAAGAACGGAATATATATGCGTAAGAACTGAACATATATGCGTAAGAAGAGAATATTTAGGCGTTAGAATTGAATATATATGCGTAAGAACGGAATATATATGCGTAAGAACGGAATATATATCCGTAAGAACTGAATATATATGCGTAAGAACTGAATATATATGAGAAAGAGCTGAATATATATGCGTAAGAACTGAATATATATATATGTAAGAACTGAATATATATGCGTAAGAACTGAACATATATGCGTAAGAAGAGAATATTTAGGCGTTAGAATTGAATATATATGCGTAAGAACGGAATATATATGCGTAAGAACGGAATATATATGCGTAAGAACGGAATATATATGCGTAGGAACTGAATATATATGCGTAAGAACTGAATATATATGCGTAAGAACTGAATATATATGCGTAATTACTGAATATATATGCGTAAGAACGGAATATATATATATGTAAGAACTGAATATATATGCGTAAGAACTGAACATATATGCGTAAGAAGAGAATATTTAGGCGTTAGAATTGAATATATATGCGTAAGAACGGAATATATATGCGTAAGAACGGAATATATATGCGTAAGAACGGAATATATATGCGTAAGAACTGAATATATATGCGTAAGAACTGAATATATATGGTTAAGAACTGAATATATATGCGTAAGAACTGAATATATATGTGTTAGAATTGAATATATATATGTAAGAAATGAATATATATGCGTAAGAAGAGAATATATAGGCGTAAGAACTGAATATATGCGTAAGAACTGAATATATATGCGTAAGAACGGAATATAAATGCGTAAGAACAGAATATATATGCGTAAGAACGGAATATATATGCGTAAGAACGGAATATATGCGTAAGAACGGAATATATATGCGTAAGAACTGAATACATATTTGTAAGAACTGAATATATACGCGTAAGAACTGAATATATATGCGTAAGAACTGAATATATATATGCGTCAGAACTGAATATATATGCGTAAGAGCTGAATATATATGCGTAAGAACTGAATATATATGCGTAAGAACGGAATATATATCCGTAAGAACGGAATATATATGCGTAAGAACGGAATATATGTGTAATTACTGAATATATATGCGTAATAACTGAATATATATGCGTAAGAACTGAATATATATGCGTAGGAACTGAATATATATGCGTAAGAATTGAATATATATGCGTAAGAACTGAATATATATGCGTAAGAACGGAATATATATCCGTAAGAACTGAATATATATGCGTAAGAACTGAATATATATGAGAAAGAGCTGAATATATATGCGTAAGAACTGAATATATATATATGTAAGAACTGAATATATATGCGTAAGAACTGAACATATATGCGTAAGAAGAGAATATTTAGGCGTTAGAATTGAATATATATGCGTAAGAACGGAATATATATGAGTAAGAACGGAATATATATGCGTAAGAACGGAATATATATGCGTAAGAACTGAATATATATGCGTAAGAACTGAATATATATGCGTAATTACTGAATATATATGCGTAAGAACGGAATATATATTCGTAAGAACGGAATATATATGCGTAAGAACGGAATATATATGCATAATAACTGATTATATATGCGTAAGAACGGAATATATATGCGTAAGAATTAAATATATATGCGTAAGAACTGAATATATGCGTAAGAACTGAATATATATGCGTAAGAACGGAATATATATCCGTAAGAACTGAATATATATGCATAAGAACTGAATATATATGCGAAAGAGCTGAATTTATATGCGTAAGAACGGAATATATATCCGTAAGAACTGAATATATATGGTTAAGAACTGAATATATATGCGTAAGAACTGAATATATATGTGTAAGAATTGAATATATATATGTAAGAACTGAATATATATGCGTAAGAAGAGAATATATAGGCGTAAGAACTGAATATATGCGTAAGAACTGAATATATATGCGTAAGAACGGAATATAAATGCGTAAGAACAGAATATATATGCGTAAGAACGGAATATATATGCGTAAGAACGGAATATATGCGTAAGAACGGAATATATATGCGTAAGAACTGAATACATATTTGTAAGAACTGAATATATACGCGTAAGAACTGAATATATATGCGTAAGAACTGAATATATATATGCGTCAGAACTGAATATATATGCGTAAGAGCTGAATATATATGCGTAAGAACTGAATATATATGCGTAAGATCGGAATATATATCCGTAAGAACGGAATATATATGCGTAAGAACGGAATATATGTGTAATTACTGAATATATATGCGTAATAACTGAATATATATGCGTAAGAACTGAATATATATGCGTAGGAACTGAATATATATGCGTAAGAACTGAATATATGCATAAGAACCGAATATATGCGTAAGAACCGAATATATATGCATAAGACCTGAATATATGCGTAAGAACTGAATATAAATGCGTAAGAACTGAATATATATGCGTAAGAACTGAATATATATGCGAAAGAACTGAATATATATGCGTAAGAACTGAATATATATGCGAAAGAACTGAATATATATGCGTAAGAACTGAATATATATGCGTAAAAACTGACTATATGCGTAAGAACTGAATATATATGAGTAAGAAATGAATATATAGGCGTAAGAATTGAATATATATGCGTAAGAACTGAATATATGCGTAAGAACTGAATATATATGCGTAAGAACGGAATATAAATGCGTAAGAACAGAATATATATGCGTAAGAACGGAATATATGCGTAAGAACGGAATATATATGCGTAAGAACTGAATACATATTTGTAAGAACTGAATATATATGCGTAAGAACTGAATATATATGCGTAAGAACTGAATATATATGCGTAAGAGCTGAATATATATGCGTAAGAACTGAATATATATGCGTAAGAACTGAATATATATGCGTACGAACGGAATATATATCCGTAAGAACGGAATATATATGCGTAAGAACGGAATATATGTGTAATTACTGATGATATATGCGTAATAACTGAATATATATGCGTAAGAACTGAATATATATGCGTAAGAACTGAATATATATGCGTAAGAACTGAATATATGCATAAGAACCGAATATATGCGTAAGAACCGAATATATATGCATAAGACCTGAATATATGCGTAAGAACTGAATATAAATGCGTAAGAACTGAATATATATGCGTAAGAACTGAATATATATGCGAAAGAACTGAATATATATGCGTAAGAACTGAATATATATGCGAAAGAACTGAATATATATGCGTAAGAACTGAATATATATGCGTAAGAACTGACTATATGCGTAAGAACTGAATATATATGCGTAAGAAATGAATATATATGCGTAAGAAATGAATATATATGCGTAAGAACTGAATATATATGCGAAAGAACTGAATATATATGCGTAAGAACTGAATATATACGCGTAAGAACGGAATATATATGCGTAAGAACTGAATATATATGCGTAAGAACTGACTATATGCGTAAGAACTGAATATATATGCGTAAGAACTGAATATATATGAGTAAGAACAGAATATATATGCGTAAGAACGGCATATCTATGCGTAAGAACGGAATATATATGCGTAAGAACGGAATATATATGCGTAAGAACTGAATACATATGCGTAAAAACTGAATACATATGTGTAAGTACTGAATATATATGTGTAAGAACTGAATATATATGTGTAAGAACTGAATATATATGTGAAAGAACTAAATATAAATGCGTAAGAACTGAATATATATGCGAAAGAGCTGAATATATATGCGTAAGAACGGAATATATATCCGTAAGAACTGAATATATATGCGTAAGAACTGAATATATATGTGTAAGAATTGAATATATATGTGAAATAACTGAATATATATGCTTAAGAAGAGAATATATAGAGGCGTAAGAATTGAATATATATGCGTAAGAACTGAATATATGCGTAAGAACTGAATATATATGCGTAAGAACGGAATATATATGCGTAAGAACGGAATATATATGCGTAAGAACGGAATATATATGCGTAAGAACGGAATATATATGCGGAAGAACGGAATATATGTGTAAGAACGGAATATATATGCGTAAGAACTGAATATATACTTGTAAGAACTGAATATATATGTGTAAGAACTGAATATATATGCGTAAGAACTGAATATATATGCGTAAGAACTGAATATATATGCGTAAGAGCTGAATATATATGCGTAAGAACTGAATATATATGCGTAAGAACTGAATATATATGTGTAAGAACTGAATATATATGCCTAAGAACGGAATTCATATGTGTAATTACTGAATACATATGCGTAATAACTGAATATATATGCGTAAGAACTGAATATATATGCGTAAGAACTAAATATATATGCGTAAGAACTTAATATATATTCGTAAGAACTGAATATATGCGTAAGAACCGAATATATGCGTAAGAACCGAATATATATGCATAAGAGCTGAATATATGCGTAAGAACTGAATATATATGCGTAAGAAATGAATATATATGCGTAAGAACTGAATATATATGCGTAAAAACTGAATACATATGCGAAAGAACTGAATATATATGCGTAAGAACGGAATATATATGCGAAAGAACTGAATATATATGCGTAAGAACTGAATATATATGCGTAAGAACTGAATTTATATTCGTAAGAACTGACTATATGTGTAAGAACTGAATATATATGCTTAAGAACTGAATATATATGCGTAAGAACTGAATAACTGAATATATATGCGTAAGAACAGAATATATATGCGTAAGAACTGAATATATGCGTAAGAACTGAATATATATGCGTAAAAACGGAATATATATGCGTAAGAACGGAATATATATGCGAAAGAACTGAATATATATGCGTAAGAACGAAATATATATGCGAAAGAACTGTATATATGCGTAAGAACTGAATATATATGCGTAAGAACTGACTATATGTGTAAGAACTGAATATATATGCGTAAGAACTGAATATATATGCGTAAGAACAGAATATATATGCGTAAGAACTAAATATATGCGTAAGAACTGAATATGTATGCGTAAGAACGGAATATCTATGCGTAAGAACGGAATATATATGCGTAAGAACTGAATATATTTGTGTAAGAACGGAATATATATGCGTAAGAACTGAATACATATGCGTAAAAACTGAATACATATGTGTAAGTACTGAATATATATGTGTAAGAACTGAATATATATGTGTAAGAACTAAATATATATGCGTAAGAACTGAATATATATGCGAGAGAGCTGAATATATATGCGTAAGAACGTAATATATATCCGTAA
>JAWPHD010013754.1:0-66036 GCA_037043455.1 Cyrtodaria siliqua | reverse complement strand
TGTACATTATGACTGTTATATGACTTTAGCCAAGTCTGATATTAAACTAGGTACACTATGACTGCTATATGACTTTACAAAAGACTGATATTATACAGTGTACATTATGACTGGTATATGACGCTATATGACTATACCCAAGACAGATATTTTACTGTGTACATTATGACTGGTATATGACTATACCCAAGACAGATATTATACTGTGTACATTATGACTGCTATATGACTTTACCCAAAACTAATATTATACTCTGTACATTATGACTGCTTTATGACTTTACCTGAGACTGATATTATACTATGTACATTATGACTGCTATATGACTTTATCCAAGACTGATATTATACTATGTACATTATGACTGATATATGACTTTATCCAAGACTGATATTATACTATGTACATTATGACTGATATATGACTTTATCCAAGACTGATATTATACTGTGTACATTATGACTGATATATGACTTTATCCAAGACTGATATTATACTATGTACATTATGACTCCTATATGACATTACCCAGGACTGATATTATACTGTGTACATTATGACTGCTATTTGACTTTATCCAATACTGATATTATACTGTGTACATTATGACTGCTATATGACGTTAACCAAGACTGATATTATAATGGGTACACTATGACTGATATATGATGCGATATGACTATACCCAAGACAGGTATTATACTGTGTACTTTATGGCTGATATATAGCTTTACCCAAGACTGATATTATACTGTGTACATTTTGACTGCTATATGACTTTACACAATAATTGATTGTTGTTTAACGGCTCATCAACACAGTTTAGGTTATTTAGAGCCGCCCCAGAGAGAGGAGAAGGATACATAGGATTCCGGGATCCGTGCCCTACTCTTATTATCGAATAGATTCCTATCGTTCTTTTACGTGCCCGGAGGATAGACCGATACACGGGACCGCCCGGTTTACGTCCCCATCCCACGGACGAGGTTAAGGGAAAGTGTCTTGCCCAAGAACACACGGACGGAACTCAGTGACACCACGGAGGATTGAACCCGGGGCCTCCGGTTACAAATTCGCCGCGTTTACACAATAATGATATTATACTGTGTACATTATGACTGTTATATGACATTACTCAAGACTAATATTATACTCTATACGTTATGACTGGTATATGACATTTCCCAGTACTGATATTATAATGTGTACATTATGACTGCTGTATGACTTTACCCAAGACTGATATTATACTATGTACATTATGACTGTTACATGACTTTTCCCAAGACTGATATTATGCTGTGCACATTTTGAATGCTATACGACTTTATCAAAGACTGATATTATACTGTGTACATTATGACTGCTATATGACTTTACCCAAGACTGATATTATACTGTATACATTATGACTGTTATATGACATTACCCAGGACTGATATTATACTGTGTACATTATGACTGGTATGTGACTTTACCCAATATTGATATTATACTGGGTACCTTATGACTGTTATATGGCATTACCCAGGACTGATATTATACTGTGTACATTATGACTGGTATGTGACTTTACCCAAGACTGATATTATACTGGGTACCTTATGACTGTTATATGACTTTACCCAGGACTGATATTATACTGTGTACATTATGACTGCTATATGACTTTACCCAAGACTGATATTATACTGGGTACCTTATGACTGTTATATGGCATTACCCAGGACTGATATTATACTGTGTACATTATGACTGCTATATGACTTTACCCAAGACTGGTATTATACTGGGTACCTTATGACTGTTATATGACTTTACCCAGGACTGATATTATACTGTGTACATTATGACTGGTATGTGACTTTACCCAATACTGATATTATACTGTGTACATTATGACTCCTATATGACATTACCCAGGACTGATATTATACTGTGTACATTATGACTGGTATGTGACTTTACCAAATACTGATATTATACTGGGTACCTTATGACTGTTATATGACATTACCCAGGGCTGATATTATACTGTGTACATTATGACTGGTATGTGACTTTACCCAAGACTGATATTATACTGGGTACCTTATGACTGCTATATGACATTACCCAGGGCTGATATTATACTGTGTACATTATGACTGGTATGTGACTTTACCCAATACTGATATTATACTGGGTACCTAATGACTGTTATATGACATTACCCAGGACTGATATTATACTGTGTACATTATTACTGCTATATGACTTTACCCAAGTCTAATATTATACTGTGTACATAATGACTGCTATATGACTTTACCCAAGTCTGATATTATACTGTGTATATTATTACTACTACATGACTTTACCGAATAATGATGTTATGCTGTGTACATTTTGACTGCTATATGACTTTATCCAATACTGGTATTATGCTGTGCACATTATGACTGCTATTTGACATTACTCAAGACTGATATTATACTTGGTACCTTATGATTGGTATATGACATTACTCAAGACTGATATTATACTTGGTACCTTATGACTGCTATATGACATTACTCAAGACTGATATTATACTTGGTACCTTATGATTGGTATATGACATTACTCAAGACTGATATTATACTTGGTACCTTATGAATGCTATATGACATTACCCAAGACTGATATTATACTGGGTACCTTATGACTGCTATATGACTCCCCAATACTGATATTGTACTATGTACATTATGACTGTTATATGACTTTTCCCAAGCCTGATATTATACTGGGTACACTATGACTGCTATATGACGCTATATGACTATACGCAAGACAGATATTATAATGTGTACATTATGACTGCTATATGACTTTACCCAAGACTGATATTATACTGTGTACATTATGACTGCTATATGACTTTACCCAAGACTGATATTATACTGGGTGAATAACTTTAACCAAGACTGATATTATACTGTGTACATTATGAGTGCGGTATAACTTTACCAAATACTGATATTATACTATGTACATTATGACTGCTATATGACTTTACCTTAGACTAATATTATGCTGTGTACAGAATGACTGATATATGACTTTATCCAAGACTGATATTATACTATGAACATAATGACTGCTATATGACTTTATCCAAGACTGATATTATACTGTGTACATAATGACTGCTATATGACTTTATCCAAGACTGATATTATACTGTGTACATAATGACTGATATATGACTTTATCCAAGACTGATATTATACTATGAACATAATGACTGCTATATGACTTTATGCAAGACTGATATTATACTGTGTACATAATGACTGCTATATGACTTTATCCAAGACTGATATTATATTGTGTACATAATGACTGCTATATGACTTTATCCAAGACTGATATTATGCTGTGTACATTATGACTGCTATATGACTTTATCCAAGACTGATATTATACTATGAACATAATGACTGCTATATGACTTTATCCAAGACTGATATTATACTATGAACATAATGACTGCTATATGACTTTATCCAAGACTGATATTATACTATGAACATAATGACTGCTATATGACTTTATCCAAGACTGATATTGTACTGTGTACATAATGACTGCTATATGACTTTATCCAAGAAATATAAAAAGATCGGACAGGGAAAGTAGCATTCAAGGAGGAAACTCAACCACAAAACACAGAAACAAACACGCAAATAGACAAACAAGAAGGCAAAAGCAATAATAAATGCAAACGACATCACAAACACAAAAGGGTTGACAATAGGGCTACCGCCTTGGAACGGTCAGTGGCAAAGTAGGCCATTGGGGGTTTAAACCGGTTCTAGGGTGCACCAAACCTCACACTTACCCTACTGTCATCCCATTAAAACAGGAAAGTGTAAATAAAGAAATCCCCGCCATGATCTAATCTCTAACCAACAAGGCAGCATCAATAGGCAATATAAGCAAAACACAAATATGCTCGTGTAAATATAATACAAAAAAACAATAGCCTAGAAAGCCACAACGAAGGTACTCAATGACTTGGCAGAAGCCAGAGTAGTAAGAGAATAAACCATTAAGGGCACGACTTGAAAGATCATGGACAAACATCAAACGACACCGCCCAAATGGGCTTTTGTAACACTATCATACCCTTTAATAAGTAATAATAATATTTTAATAACAAGTAGTAGAAGTATATCACAGTTAATAGTAAATGACCATTATTCTACAGTTTGGGATTTGCCTCTCAAATAGCAGATATTATATTAGCTTACTCAAGTATACAGAGTAGGCGGAGTATAGCGTTGATTCAATTGAATACATGTGTCGAAATCCAATAATATTATGGCACGTGCATGCAGGTATATATTGGCATGTTTAAGTAGCAGGAGAGAGTCTGCGAAAGTCAGAGGTTGTAAGATATTGTCTGAGAATGTACAGGATTTGTTAGAATTAATATAAACACTTTACGATCAGATTGGGGTAGTTAAGATTATTACAACGTGTGTTTAAAAGTCTGGACTTGTTAATTATTAATGCCCTGGTGACATAGAGTGTTACACTTTAGGTAGGCGTCATCATAGGGTCCACAGCCTGTCCGGTCATCGTACAATTAAAGAGGAATGCATAGGGGCGAACTGTAAAAGGGTCCGGCCCCAAACATGCAGTACGTTGCAAAATGATAGGGTCATAACCTCTTTTAATAAACTTTTTAACAAGTTTAACAAAGATAGTATGAAAGTGATCGTGACCAAGAATCTTACAAAGTTTATAAATCACATCACCATAGAAGTCAGGTTGTGATAGTCCTTGTCGCAGAAGAGTCCTTAAATTACTTTTATATTTGGAAAGAAGATCAGGGTTACGATAATACAATTTTGCAAAGGTTTTTCGAAGTTTATGGTAGCGGTAACCCTGATTGAGTAACTTTTTAGTTATACAAAAATTACGAATATTAAAGTCCTCAACTCGAGTACAAGCTCTAGAATAACGAATAAGTTGAGACACATACGACTGATATTATACTGTGTACATTATGAATGCTATATGACTCCCCAATACTGATGTTATACTGTGTACATTATGACTGCTATATGACTTAACCCAATACTGATATTAAAGACACGAACATTACACTACAGCCTCAACGGTGTTAGTGACTGGGGTACAGTATTAACACACCACCACTACTCTACCATGCCCCCACTGTGTTAGTGACTGAGTAGAGAATAAAACACACTACCATTACACTTTCGTGTCCCACTGTATTAGTCACTGAGTAGAGAATAAACACAATACCACTACACTACCGTGGCCCACTGTGTTAGTGACTGAGTAGAGTATAAACACACCACCAATACACTACCGTGCCCCCACTGTATTAGTGACTGAGTAGAGTATAAACACAATACCACTACACTACCGTGCCCCAACTGTATTCTTGACTGAGTAGAGTATAAACTTACCTCCACTACACTACCGTGCCCCAACTGTATTCTTGACTGAGTAGAGTATAAACTTACCTCCACTACAATACCGCCACCCACTGTGTAAATGACTGAGTTGAGTATAAACTTACTTCGACTACACTACCGCCCCCAGTGTGTAAGTGACTGGGTTGAGTATAAACACACTAATACTATACTACCTACCGAATCCACTGTGTAAGTGACTGGGTTGAGTACAAACACACTAACACTACGCTACTGCCCCCAGTGTGTAAGTGACTGGGTTGAGTATAAACACACTAATACTAGATTACCGACCCCACTGTGTTAGTGACTGGGTTGAGTACAAACACACTACCACTACACTACCGACCCAACTGTGTTAGTGACTGGGTTGAGTACAAACACACTACCACTACACTACCGACCCCACTGTGTCAGCGCCCTCACTGTGAAAGTTTCAGGGTAGAGTATAAACACACGAACACTACACTACCGCCCCCACTGTGTTAGTGACTGGGTACACAATTAACACACCAACACTATACTACCGCGCCCCACCGTGTAAGTGACTGAGTAGAGTATAAACACATGAACTCTACACTACCGCCCCACTAAACACACCACCACTACACTACCGCCCCCACTGTGTAAGTGACTGGCTAGAGTATAAACACACGAACACTACACTACCGCCCCACTGTGTAAGTGACTGGCTAGAGTATAAATACACTACCACTACACTACCGACCCCACTGTGTTAGAGACTGGGTTGAGAATAAACACACTACCGCTACACTACCGACCCCACTGTGTGAGTGACTGGGTTGAGTATAAACACACTAATTCTACACTACCGACCCCACTGTGTAAGTGAAAGGGTATAGTATACACACACGAACACTACACTACCGCCCCACCGTGTTAGTGACTGGGTACAGTATTAACACACTAACACTACATCACCGCCCACTGTGTACGTGTCAGGATAGAGTATAAACATACGAACACTACACTCCCGCCCCACTGTGTTAGTGACTGTGTAGAGTATAAACACATGAACTCTACACTACCGCCCCTCTAAACACACAACCACTACACTACCGCCCCCACTGTGTAAGTGACTGAGCAGAGTATAAACGCATTACCACTACACTACCGCCCCCACTGTGTATGTGACTGGGTAGAGTATAAACACACTAACACTACACTACCGCCTCCACTGTGTAAGTGACTGAGCAGAGTATAAACGCATTACCACTACACTACCGCCCCCACTGTGTATGTGACTGGGTAGAGTATAAACACACTAACACTACACTACCGTCCCCACTGTGTATGTGACTGGGTAGAGTATACACACACTAACACTACACTATCGCCCCACTGTGTATGTGACTGGGTAGAGTATAAACACACTAACACTACACTACCGTCCCCACTGTGTAAGTGACTGAGCAGAGTATAAACACATTACCACTACAATATCGCCCCACTGTGTATGTGACTGGGTAAAGTATAAACACACTAACACTACACTACCGCTCGCACTGTGTTAGTGACTGGGTACAGTATAAACACACTAACACTACACTACCGCCCCCACTGTGTTAGTGACTGGGTAGAGTATAAACACACTACCACTATGCTACCGCCCCCACTGTGTTAGTGACTGGGTAGAGTATACACTCACTAACACTACACTATCGCCCCACTGTGTATGTGACTGGGTAGAGTATAAACACACTAACACTACACTACCGTCCCCACTGTGTAAGTGACTGAGCAGAGTATAAACACATTACCACTACAATATCGCCCCCACTGTGTATGTGACTGGGTAAAGTATAAACACACTAACACTACACTACCGCTCCCACTGTGTGTGGGACTGGGTACAGTATAAACACAATAACACTACACTTCCGCCCTCAGTCTGTTAGGGACTGGGTAGAGTATAAACACACTACCACTATGCTACCGCCCCCACTGTGTTAGTGACTGGGTAGAGTATACACGCACTAACACTACACTACCGCTCCCACTGTGTTAGTGACTGGGTAGAGTATAAACACACTAACACTACACTACCGCCCCCAGTCTATTAGTGACTGGGTAGAGTATAAACAAAATACCACTACGCTACCGCTCCCACTATGTTAGTGATTGGGTAGAGTATAAATACACTAACACTACACTGCCCCCCCTACTGTGTTAGTGACTGAGTAGAGTATAACCACACTAACAATACACTACCGCCCCCAGTCTATTAGTGACTGGGTAGAGTATAAACAAAATACCACTACGCTACCGCTCCCACTATGTTAGTGACTGGGTAGAGTATAAATACACTAACACTACACTGCCCCCCCTACTGTGTTAGTGACTGAGTAGAGTATAACCACACTAACAATACACTACCACCCCCACTGTGATAGTGACTGGGTAGAGTATCAACACACGAACAATACACTCCGCGCTCCCATAAAGTGAGGGAAATATTACCATTGTATTGAAAAATATAGTTTTCAACGACAAAGTATCACAAGAAATGGAATATCACGATTTTACCAGTATTTGTATAACACCTTGTATTTTAATGTTCATTTGATATGTCTCAACTCGTTCAAATGGTTATTTTTAACTTTCGAGAAACGGAAGTTTCCTTTCTCAGATTTATGCAAAGCACATTACAAACGTACATGTTTAAACGACCGAGTTATATAGATGCGCAACATTTAAGGGACAGTAACTTTATGGATTAAGTTATTTCACAAACATTTTCACATTAAAGGAAAAGTAGCTTTATGGATTCACTCATTTTACAAAAAAACTTCACATCAACGGACAGTAACATTATGGATTCAATCCTTTCAGAGAAAAGCTTCACATTAAATGGACAGTAATTTTATAGATTCAATCATTTCACAAAAAGCTTCACATTAAAGGGACAGTAACTTTATGGATTCATTCATTCCACAAAAAGCTTCACATTAAATGGACAGTAACTTTATGGATTCATTCATTCCACAAAAACCTTCACATTAAAGGGACAGTAACTTTATGGATTCAATCATTCCACAAAAAGCTTCACATTAAAGGGACAGTAACTTTATATATTCAATCATTTCACAAAAAGATTCATATTAAAGGGAACGTAACTTTATGGATTCAATCATTTCACAAAAAGCTTCACAATAAAGGGACAGTAACTTTATAAATTCAACAATTTCACAAAAATCTTCACATTAAAGGCCAGAAACTTTATGGATTCAATCATTTCAACAAATAAATCCTCTTTAAAGGGACAGTAACTTTATGGATTCAATCATTTCACAAAAAGCTTCACAATAAAGGTACAGTAACTTTATAGATTCAACCATTTCACAAAATGTTTCACATTAAAGGCCAGAAACTTTATGAATTCAATCATTCCACAAAAAGCTTCACATTAAAGGACAGTTACTTTATGGATTCAATCATTTCACAAAAAGCTCCACACTAAAGGGACAGTATCTTTATGGATTCAATCATTTCCACAAAATAAATCCACATTAAAGGGACAGTAACTTTATGGATTCAATAATTTCACAAAAAGCTTCACACTAAAGGGACAGTAAATTTCTGAATTCAATCATTTCACAAAAAGCTTCACAATAAAGGGACAGTAACTTTATAGATTCAACCATTTCACAAAAAAATTCACAAAAAAGGCCAGAAACTTTATGGATTCAATCATTTTACAAACAGCTTCACATTAAAGGACAGTATCTTTATGGATTCAATCATTTCACAAAAAGCTTCACAATAAAGGGACACTAACTTTATGAATTAATTCATTCCACAAAAAGCTTCACATTAAAGAGACAGTAACTTTATGTGTTCAATCATTTCGCAAAAAGATTCACAATAAAGGGACAGTAACTTTATGAATTTATTCCTTCCACAAAAAGCTTCACATTAAAGGGACAGTAACTTTATGGGTTCAATCATTTCGCAAAAAGCTTCACAATAAAGGGAGAGTAACTTGATGAATATTGATTCATTCCACAAACATATTCACAATAAAGGGACAGTAGCTTTATGGGTTCAGTCATTTCGCAAAAGCTTGAAAATAAAGGGACAGTAACTTTATGAATTCATTCCTTCCACAAAAAGCTTCACATTAAAGGGACAGTAACTTTATGGGTTCAATCATTTTGCAAAAAGCTTCACAATAAAGGGAGAGTACCTTTATGAATATTGATTCATTTCACAAAAAGATTCACAATAAAGGGACAGTAGCTTTATGGATTCAGTCATTTCGCAAAAGCTTGAAAATAAAGGGACAGTAACTTTATGAAATCAATCATTCCACAAAAAGCTTCACATTAAAGGGACAGTAACTTAATGGGTTCAATCATTTCGCAAAAAGCTTCTCAATAAAGGGAGAATTTTATGAATATTGATTCATTCCACAAAAAGATTCACAATAAAGGGACAGTAGCTTTATGGGTTCAGTCATTTTGCAAAAGCTTCAAAATAAAGGGCCAGTAACTTTAAGAAATCAATCATTCCACAAAAATATTGACATTAAAGGGATAGTAACATTATGGACTCGATCATTTCCTTAAAAGGCGTCATATTAAAGAGACAGTAACTTTATGAAACCAGTCATTCTACAAAAAGCTTCACATTAAAAGGACAGCATATTTATGGCTCGATCATTTCAACAAAAAGCTCTTTGCATTATAGGGATAGTAACATTATGGACTCGATCACTTCCTTAAAAGGCGTCATATTAAAGAGACAGTAACTTTATGAAACCAGTCATTCTACAAAAAGCTTCACATTAAAGGGACAGCATATTTATGGCTCAATCATTCCACAAAAAGCTTCACAATAAAGGGACAGTAACTTTATGGAGTCAATCATTCCACAAAAAGCTTCACATTAAAAGGAAGTAACTTTATGGATTCAATCATTCCACAAAAAGCTTCACATTAAAGGGACAGCTACTATATGGATTCAATCATTCCACAAAACAACTTCTCATTAAAAGGACAGTATCTTTGTCTCGATCATATCCACCAAAAAGTATCAGGTTAAAGGGACCTTAACTTTATGAATTCAATCATTCTACCAAAAAGCTTCACATTACAGGGACCGTAACTTTAGGGACTCGATCATTTCCACAAAAGGCATCTCATTCAAGAAACAGTAACTTTATGGAATCAATCATTCCGCAAAAAGCTTCTGATTAAAGGGAAGTAGCTTTATGGACTCAATTATTCCACAAAAAGCTTCACTTTAAAGGGATAGTAACATTTTAGATCCATTCTTTTCCAGAAAAAAGCATCCCATTAAAGAGACTTTAACTTTATGTAATCAATCATTTGACAAAAAGCTTCACATTAAATGGAAGTAACTTTATGGAATCAATCATTCCACAAAAGCTTCACATTAAAGGGAAGTAACTTTATGAAATCAATCATTCCACTGAAAGCTTTACATTAAAGGGAAGTAACTTTATGGACTCAATCATTTCCACAAAAAAGCTGAATTTAAAGGGAGAGTAAAATTTTGAAATCAATCATTCCATAAAAGCTTTACATTAAAGGGAAGTAACTTTATGAAATCAATCATTCCACAAAAAAAATTTGAACAAAGGTAAGTAACTTTATGGAATAAATTATTCCACCGAAAGATTCACATTAAGGGACAGCAAATGTATGGACTCTATCATTTCCTCAAAAAAGTTCACATTAAAGGGACAGTAAGTTTATGGACACTATCATTTCCACGCAAAGCTGACCTTTAAAGGGAGAGTAATTTTATGGTCTCAATCATTTCCACAAAACGCTCAAGTTTAAATGGACAATAACTTTATGGACTCGATGATTTCCATAAACAGGCTTCACTTTTAAACGGACAGTATATTTATGGACTCGACCATCGCCACAAAAAACTCAACTTTAAATGGACAGTAACTTTGTGGACTCAATCATTTCCACTGAACAAATCACATTAAAGGGACTCTGACATCATGGGCCCGATCATTTCACAAAAATGCTCCACATCTGAGGTACAGTAACTTTATGGATTCAACCATGTCAGAAAACAATTTATGGACTGAATCATTTCCACAAAAAAACCTTCACATAAAAGGGACAGCATATTTATTTCAATATTTTCCACTTAAGGCTTCACGGGAACAGTAACGTTATGTACTCGATCATTTACAAAATGCATGGTTTCAATCATTCCAGAAAATGATTCACATTAACGGGACCTAATCATTTCCACCAAAAATCCACATTAAAAGTACAGTCACTTTATGGATTCGACCATTTCCACAACAAAACATCAAATTAAAGAGACAGTTACTTCATGGACTCGATCGTTTCCACAAAAAGCTTCACATTGAATTTAAAGTATCTAAATAAACTCGATCCTTTCCACAAAAAGGTTCATATTAAAGAGACAGTATATTGATGGACTCAATCATTTGCACTAAAAGGTTCAAGTAACAGGAACAGTAACTTTATGGATTCAAACGTTTCCACAAAAAGCTTCAAATTAAAGGGACGGTAACACTGTGAACTCCAACATTTTCACACAAAACTTCAAATTGAAGGGACAGTATCTTTATGGACTCAATCATTTCCACAAAAAAAACTTCACATTAATGGGACATTAACTTTATGGACTCAATTTCCACAACAAGATGCACATAAAATAGACAGTATCTTCAATTATTTCCAAAAACAAGTTTTTTCATTAAAGGAACAGTAACTTAATTTCCACAGAAAGCTGAACATTAAAGGGACAGTAGCTTTATTGACTCGATCATTTTCACAAAAAGTTTCACGTTAAAGCGACAGTTATTTATGGACTCGAACATTCCCACAAAATTCTCCAAATTAAAGGGATAGTAACTTCTATTGACTCGATCATTTCCACACCGTGTCGCCGTAAAACGAAATTTCAGACAGTAAAACCAATCACATACCGTCCTAGATTGAAAATATTAGCATGTTTATCTCCTAAATGTTGACAAAAAGATCATTATATTTATCATTCAGACTACGTTTTTTCATTAAAATATCCATTGAATAATGTTGGAATATCAGTAATATGAATAAGACACTGATTTATAGCCAGCTCATCTCATTAAACGCCACTGGAATGCAGATGAAAACAAGAACCATCCCAATGAAAGAGGAAGACTACATAGGAATCCTGAAACGCTGCCCTACTAATACTATGAAATAGATTCCAATGGTTCTTTCACATGCAAGGAGGTTATTCTCTGGTAGTTAGGGTCTCCCTGGATGTATCGACCCATCAGAAGGACAAAGCCACGGGAAAATGTCTAGTTCAATATGCATGACCTTGACATTAAACGTTTAAGCCTATACAAATGAGGAAAATGGTCGTATAGAAATCAGCACCCAAAGGCAATGGCACCGTAGATCCGCACTGTACCACACAGAGCAAATCAACTATACAATGAAAAAGACGATACACAACAGAAATAGTGATGAAGACAGGGTTGCCGACTTGGAACGGTCAGTAGGCAATATGACCTACTGGTTAGCTTAACTCGATTTTAAGTGTAAACAACCGCGCTATTATCCTGTCTTCAGCGCGCAAAGTGTTGACAGTGTAAATAAAAGTACAAGTTTCATCTTATTATCTATAATTATTGAACAGCTTATTGCAACGAACAAAAGAAATGCCTCACATTGACAATTTACATTGAACATGAAACCATTAGTTTAGTGTGATTGTAAACATAAATGCAAATTTAGTTGCATCTCATTATTTAAAGGGGTTTAGGAGTTATGGACTGAACATGATAACTTCATGATCTTAAACAGAGGGCACAAGACTGTATGAACTAATTATCACACAGGCCGGACATGAACCTTATCTTTAATCAAGGACCCCAGACTTTATGTGCTACTTACAGGACAATACCCTTATTCTTAAACAAAGGACCCTAATATACTGTATGAACTACTAATCACACAGACCGGACATGAACCTTATTCTTAAACAAAGGACCCCATACTGTATGTAATACTTATCACGCAGACAGGACATGAACCTTTTTCATAAACAAAGGACTCCTGACTGAATGTACTACGTATCACACAGACCAGATATGCAACTTATTCTTAATCAAAGGACCAAGACTGGATGTACACAGACCGACCATGAACCTTATTCTTAAACAAAGGACCCCATACTGTATGTGCTACTAACCACACAGACCGGACATGAAAAACAATATTTTTAAACAAAGGACACCAGACTGGATGTAATACGTATCACACAGACCGGACATGAATCTAATTATTAAACAAAGGACCCCATACTGGATGTGCTACTAACAACTCAGACCGGACATGAACCTTATTCTTAAACAAAGGACACCAGACTGGAAGTACTTCTTATCACACAGACCGGCCATGAACCTTATTCTTAAACAAAGGACTCCATACTGTATGTGATACTACCACACAGACCGGACATGAACCTTAATCTGAACTAAAAGACCCCAAACTGTATGTACTACTAACCACACAGACCGGACATGAATCTTAATATTAAACAAAGGACCCCAGACTGTATGTACTACTAACCACTCAGACCGGACATGAATCTTAATCTTTATCAAAGGACCCCAGACTGTATGTGCTACTAACCACACAGACCGGACATGAACCTTATTTCTTAATCAAAGGGCCCCAGACTATAGGTGGTACTAACCAACTAGACCGGACATGAAGCTTATTTTTAAACAACGGGCCTCAGAATGTATGTACTACTTATCACACAGACCGGACATGAACCTTATTCTTAAACAAAGGACCCCAGACTGTATGTGCTACTTATCACACAAACCGGACATGAACCTTATTCTTAAACAAAGGACTCCAGACTGTATGTACTACTTATCACACAGACCGGACATAAACTTTATTCTTAAACAAATGGCCCCAGACTGTAGGTGTTACTTATCACAATGACCGGACTTGAACCTAATTCTTAAACAAAGGACCGCAGACTGTATGTGCAACTTATCACACAGGCCGGACATGAACCTTATTCTTAAACAAAAGACCCTAAACTGTATGTACTACTACATTGTAACCAACCAGACCTGACATTAACCTTATTCTTAATGAAGGACTCCAGACTGTATGTACTAATTATCACACAGACCGGACATGAACCTTATTCTTAAACAAAGGAGCCAGACTATATGTAATACTTATCACACAGACAAGACATGAACCTTATTATTAAACAAAGGACCCCATTTTGTATGAACTACTAATCGCACAGACCGGACATGAACCTTATTTTTAAACAAAGGACCCCAAACTGTAGGTGCTACTAACCACACAGACCGGACATGAACCTTATTCTTAAACAAAGGACCCCAGACTGTATGTGCAACTTATCACACCACAGACCGGACATGAACCTTATTTTTAAACAAAGGACCCCAGACTGTATATGCTACTTATCACACAAACCGGACATGAACCTTATTCTTAAACAAAGGACCCCATACTGTATGTACTACTTATCACACAGACCAGACATGAACCTTATTAATAAACAAAGGACCCCATGGTGTATATACTACTAATCACAGAGACCGGACATGAACCTTATTCTTAAACAAAGGACGCCAGACTGTAGATGCTACTTATCACACCACAGACCGGACATGAACCTTATTTTTAAACAAAGGACCCCAGACTGTATGTGCTACTTATCACACAGACCGGATATGAGCCTTATTCTTAAACAAATGACCCCATACTGTATGTATTACTTATTACACAGACCAGACATGAACCTTATTAATAAACAAAGGACCCCATGGTATATGTACTACAAACCAAACAGACCGGACATGAACCTTATTCTTAAACAAAGGACCCCAGACTGTATGTGCTACTTATCACACCACAGACCGGACATGAACCTTATTTTTAAACAAAGGAACCCAGACTGTATGTGCTACTTATCACACAGACCGGACCTGAACCTTATTCTTAAACTAAGGACCCCATACTGTATGTACTACTTATCACACAGACCAGACATGAACCTTATTAATAAACAAAGGACCCCATAGTATATGTACTACTAACCACACAGACCGGACATGAACCTTATTCTTAATCAAAGGACCCCAGACTGTATGTGCGACTAATCACACAACAGACCGGACATGAACTTTATTCTTAAACAAAGGACCCCTGACTGAAGGTGCTACTTATCACAATGACCGGACTTGAACCTAATTCTTAAATAACGGACCCAAGAATGTATGTGTTATTTAACACACAGACCGAACATCAACCTTATTCTTAACCAAAGGACCCCATACTGTATGTGCTACTAACGAAACAGACCGGACATGAACCTTATTCTGAAACATAGGACCCCAGACTGTATGTGCTAATTATCACAACACAGACCATGAACCTTATTCTTACACAAAAGACCAATACTGTATGTACTAGTTATCACACAGGCCTGACATGAACCTTATTCTTAAACAAAGGACCCTAGACTGTATGTACTATTTATCACACAGGCCGGACATGAACCTTATTCTTAAATAAAGGAGACCAGACTGTATGTGCTACTAACCACACGGACCTGACATGAACCTTATTCTTAAACAAAGGAGTCAAGAATGTAGGTGCTTCTAACCACACAGACCGGACATGAACCTTATTCTTAAACAAAGGACCCCAGACTATTATGTGCTACTTATCACACAGACCGAACATGAACCTTATTCTTAAACAAATGACTCCTGACTGTATGAACTACTAACCACACAGACCGGACATGAACTTTATTCTTAAACAAAGGGCCCCTGACTGTATGTACTACTTGTCACACAGACCGGAAATGAACCTTATTCTTAAACAATGGCCCCAGACTGTATGTACTACTTATCACACACACCGGACATGAAACTTATTCTTAAATAAAGGACCCCAGACTGTATATACTGCTTATCACACAGACCGGACATGAACCTTATTCTTAAGCAAAGGATTCAGACTGTAAGGACTACTCATCACACAGACCGGACATGAATATTATTCTTAAATAAAGGACCCCATACTGTATGTGCTACGTATCACACAGACCGGACATTGACCTTATTCTTAAACAAAGGACCCCATACTGTTTGTGCTACTTATTACACAGTCCGGACATGAACCTTATTCTGAAACAATGACCCCATATTGAATGTATTACTTATCACACAGCCCGGACATGAACATTATTCTTAAACAAAGGACCTCAGACTGTATGTACTACTAACCAAACATACCGGACATAAACCTTATTTTTAAACAAAGGAACCCAGACTGTATGTGCTACTTATCACACAGACCGGACATGAACCTTATTCTTAAACTAAGGACCTCAGACTGTATGTTCTACTAACCACACAGACCGGATATGAACCTTATTCTTAAACAAAGGACCCTAGACTGTATGTACTACTAACCACACAGTCCGGATATGAACCTTATTCTTAAACAAAGGACCTCAGACTGTATGTACTACTAACAACACAGACCGGACCTGAACCTTATTCTTAAACAAAGGACCCTAGACTGTATGTACTACTAAACAGACAGACCGGACATGAACCTTATTCTTAAACAAAGGACCCCAGACTGTTTGTACTACTTATCATACAGACCGAACATGAACCTTATTCTTAAACAAAGGACCTCAGACTGTATGTACTACTAAACACACAGACCGCACATGAACCTTATTCTTAAACAAAGGACTCCAGACTGTATGTACTACTTATTACACAGACTGAACATGAACCTTATTCTTAAACAAAGGACCTCAGACTGTATGTACTTCTAACCACACAGACCGGACATGAACCTTATTCTTAAACAAAGGACCCCAGACTGTATGTATTACTTATCACACAGCCCGGACATGAACATTATTCTTAAACAAAGGACCTCAGACTGTATGTACTACTAACCAAACATACCGGACATGAACCTTATTCTTAAACAAAGGACCCCAGACTGTATGTACTACTTATCACAATGACCGGACATGAACCTTGTTCTGAAACAAAGGACCACAGACTGCATGTGCTACCTATCACACAGACCGGATATGAACCTTATTGTTAAACAACGGAACCTAAAACTGTATGAACTACTAACCACACATACCGGACATGAACTTTATTCTTATACAAAGGGTCCCTGAATGTAGGTGCTACTTATCACATTGTACCTAATTCTTAAACAAAGGACCCAAGAATGTATGTGCTATTTAACACAAAGACCGAACATGAACCTTATTCTTAACCAAAGGACCCCAAACTGTATGTGCTACTAACCACACAGACCGGACATGAACCTTATTCTGGAACAAAGGACCCCAGACTGTATGTGCTACTAAACATACAGACCGGACATGAACCTTAATCTTAAACAAAGGACCCCAGACTGTATGTACTTCTTATCACACAGACCGAACATGAACCTAATTCTTAAACAAAGGACCTCAGACTGTATGTACTACAAACCACACAGACGGATATGAACCTTATTCTTAAACAAAGGACCCCATACTGTATGTACTACTTATCACACAGACCAGACATGAACCTTATTTATAAACAAAGGACCCCATGGTATATGTACTACAAACCACACAGACCGGACATGAACCGTATTCTTAAACAAAGGACCCCAGACTGTATGTGCTACTTATCGCACCACAGACCGGACATAAACCTTATTTTTAAACAAAGGAACCCAGACTGTATGTGCTACTTATCACACAGACCGGACATGAACCTTATTCTTAAACTAAGGACCTCAGACTGTATGTTCTACTAACCACACAGACCGGATATGAACCTTATTCTTAAACAAAGGACCCTAGACTGTATGTACTACTAACCACACAGTCCGGATATGAACCTTATTCTTAAACAAAGGACCTCAGACTTTATGTACTACTAACAACACAGACCGGACCTGAACCTTATTCTTAAACAAAGGACCCTAGACTGTATGTACTACTAAACGGACAGACCGGACATGAACCTTATTCTTAAACAAAGGACCCCAGACTGTTTGTACTACTTATCATACAGACCGAACATGAACCTTATTCTTAAACAAAGGACCTCAGACTGTATGTACTACTAAACACACAGACCGCACATGAACCTTATTCTTAAACAAAGGACTCCTTATTCTTAAACAATGGACCTCAGACTGTATGTACTTCTAACCACACAGACCGGACATGAACCTTATTCTTAAACAAAGGACCCCAGACTGTATGTACTACTAAACACACAGACCGCACATGAACCTTATTCTTAAACAAAGGACCCCAGACTGTATGTACTTCTAACCACACAGACCGGACATGAACCTTATTCTTAAACAAAGGACCCCAGACTGTATGTACTATTTATCACACAGACCAGATATGAACCTTATTCTTATACAAAGGACCCCAGACTGTATGTATTACTTATCACACAGACCAGACATGAACCTTATTCTTAAACAAAGGCCCCAGACTATATGTACTATTTATCACACAGACCGGACATGAACCTTATTCTTAAACAAAGGAGCCGAGACTGTAGGTGCTACTAACCACACATACCTGACATGAACCTTATTCTTAAACAAAGGACCCCAGACTGTATGTGCTACTTATCACACAGTCCGGACATGAACCTTATTCTTAAACAAAGGACCCCAGACTGTATGTACAACTTATCACACAGACCGAACATGAACATCATTCTTAAACAAAGGACCACAGATTGTATGTGCTACTAACCAACTAAACCGGACATGAACCTTATTCTTAAACAAAGGACCCCATACTGTATTTGCTACTGATCACACGGAGCGGACATGAACCTTATTCATAAATAAAGGAGCCCAGACTGTATGTGCTACTAACCACACATACCGGGCATGAACCTTATTCTTAAACAAAGGACACCAGACTGTATGTGCTACTTATCACACAGACCGGACATAAACCTTATTCTTATACAAAGGACCACAGACTGTATGTGCTACTTATCACACAGTCCGGACATGAACCTTATTCTTAAACAAAGGACTCCAAACTGTATGTGCTACTGATCTCACAGGCCGGACATGAACCTTATTCTTAAACAAAGGACGACAGACTGTACGTGCTACTAACCAACCAAACCGGACATGAACCTTATTCTTAAACAAAGGATTCCAAACTGTATGTACTACTAACCAAGAGACCGGACATGAACCTTATTCATAAATAAAGGAGCCCAGACTGCATGTACTACTAAACACACAGACCGGACATGAACCTTATTCTTAAACAAAGGACCCCAGACTGTATGTACTACTTATCACACAGACCGAACATGAACCTTATTCTTAAACAAAGGACCTCAGACTGTATGTACTACTAACCACACAGACCGGACATGAACCTTATTCTTAAACAAAGGACCCCAGACTGTATGTGCTACTAACCACACAGACCGGGCATGAAACTTATTCTTAAACAAAGGAGCCCAGACTGTATGTGCTACTTATCACACAGTCCGGACATGAATCTTATTCTTAATCAAAGGACCCCAGACTGTATGTGCTACTAACCACACAGACCGGGCATGAAACTTATTCTTAAACAAAGGAGCCCAGACGGTAGGTGCTACTTATCACACAGTCCGGACATGAACCTTATTCTTAATCAAAGGACCCCAGACTGTTTGTGCTACTAACCACACAGTTCAGACATGAACCTTATTCTTAAACAAAGGACCACAGACTGTATGTGCTACTGATCACACGGACCGGACATGAACCTTATTCTTAAACAAATAACCCCAGACTGTATGTGCTACTTATCACAGAGTCCGGACATGAACCTTATTCTTAAACAAAGGACCACAGACTGTATGTGCTACTGATCACACGGACCGGACATGAACCTTATTCATAAATAAAGGAACTCAGACTGTAGGTGCTAATTATCACACAGTCCGGACATGAACCTTATTCTTAAACAAAGGACCTCATACTGTATGTACTACTAACCACACAGACCGGACATGAACCTTATTCTTAAACAAAGGACCCCAGACTGTATGTGCTACTAACCACACAGACCTGGCATGAACCTTATTCTTAAACAAAGGAGCCCAGACTGTATGTGCTACTTATCACACAGACCGGACATGAACCTTATTCTTAAACAAAGTACCCCAGACTGTATGTGCTACTTATCACACAGTCCGGACATGAACCTTATTCTTAAACAAAGGACCCCAGACTGTATGTGCTACTAACCACACAGTCCAGACATGAACCTTATTCTTAAACAAAGGACCACAGACTGTATGTACAACTTATCACACAGACCGAACATGAACGTTATTCTTAAACAAAGGACCACAGACTGTATGTGCTACTGATCACACGGACCGGACATGAACCTTATTCTTAAACAAAGGACCCCAGACTGTATGTGCTACTTATCACACAGTCCGGACATGAACCTTATTCTTAAACAAAGGGCCCCAGACTGTATGTGCTACTAACCAACCAAACCGGACATGAACCTTATTTTTAAACAAAGAATCCCAAACTGTATATGCTACTTATCACACAGACCGAACATGAACATTATTCTTAAACATAGAACCACAGACTGTATGTGCTACTGATCACACGGACCGGACATGAACCTTATTCATAAATAAAGGAGCCCAGACTGTAGGTGCTACTTATCACACAGCCCGGACATGAACCTTATTCTTAATCAAAGGACCCCAGACTGTATGTACTACTAACCACACAGACCGGGCATGAAACTTATTCTTAATCAAAGGACCCCAGACTGTATGTGCTACTAACCACACAGTTCAGACATGAACCTTATTCTTAAACAAAGGACCACAGACTGTATGTGCTACTGATCACACGGACCGGACATGAACCTTATTCTTAAACAAATAACCCCAGACTGTATGTGCTACTTATCACAGAGTCCGGACATGAACCTTATTCTTAAACAAAGGACCACAGACTGTATGTGCTACTAACCAACCAAACCGGACATGAACCTTATTCTTAAACAAAGGATCCCAAACTGTATGTGCTACTTATCACACAGACCGAACATGAACATTATTTTTAAACAAAGGACCACAGACTGTATGTGCTACTGATCACACGGACCGGACATGAACCTTATTCATAAATAAAGGAACCCAGACTGTAGGTGCTAATTATCACACAGTCCGGACATGAACCTTATTCTTAAACAAAGGACCTCAGACTGTATGTACTACTAACCACACAGACCGGACATGAACCTTATTCTTAAACAAAGGACCCCAGACTGTATGTGCTACTAACCACACAGACCTGGCATGAACCTTATTCTTAAACAAAGGAGCCCAGACTGTATGTACTTCTTATCACACAGACCGGGCATTAACCTTATTCTTAAACAAAGTACCCCAGACTGTATGTGCTACTTATCACACAGTCCGGACATGAACCTTATTCTTAAACAAAGGACCCCAGACTGTATGTTCTACTAACCACACAGTCCAGACATGAACCTTATTCTTAAACAAAGGACCACAGACTGTATGTACAACTTATCACACAGACCGAACATGAACGTTATTCTTAAACGAAGGACCACAGACTGTATGTTCTACTGATCACACGGACCGGACATGAACCTTATTCTTAAACAAAGGACCCCAGACTGTATGTGCTACTTATCACACAGTCCGGACATGAACCTTATTCTTAAACAAAGGACCACTGACTGTATGTGCTACTAACCAACCAAACCGGACATGAACCTTATTCTTAAACAAAGAATCCCAAACTGTATATGCTACTGATCACACAGACCGAACATGAACATTATTCTTAAACAAAGGACCTCAGACTATATGTACTACTTATCACACAGGCCGGACATGAACCTTATTCTTAAACAAATGAACACAGACTGTATGTACTGCCAACCACACAGACCGGACATAAACATTATTCTTGAACATGGAAATAAAACCTAAGTCTTTGTTAGTTTGTTTGGTATTTAACGTCATCTTCTAGCTCATTTTAGGCTATGTATGACATCGATTTTGTTAGTGGTGGAGACAGACCAATCAGTTATTCCTTGGTAGAACCAGTACTGTATATCTCCCGCTGTCCGTAAGAACGACACGTTCTCACTTACATGTCGAGATACCAATGGCATTCGAACCCCCAGTGGTGAGAGTCGAGAATATTTCAAACGCAGCGTCTGCACCCTCTCGACCACTGAATTACTATAACATTTGGTATAAATCTGAACATGTTTACTGTTATTGCAATAACTTCTGTTAAGTAAAGGGAATTTAGTGACCCAGCCAAACAATATTTATTATTAAGGGTTCTAAAACACTTTGAAAAAAGGTGTAAGACTGATCAAAATCGGATAATATACAAAGAAGATATTACCATTGGAAATTTGTTCTGGGGTCAATACTGTTATTGTCAAAATCAGTTTACCATCATTATGACGAGGTTGGGTTTTAGGCAGAAACCATGTCTAGCACAATGGGATTGGGTTTAATAAACAAAGCATGTCTAGCACAAGGGGATTGGGTTTAATAAACAAGCCATGTCTAGCACAAGGGGATTGGGTTCAATAAACAAACCATGTCTAGCACAAGGGGATTGGGTTTAATAAACAAACCATATCTAGCTCAAGGGTATTGGGTTTAATAAAAAAAACAGCTACTTTCCTATGTTGATTGGAATTTGGCCCCGTGACTGGCCCCGTGACTAAAATTTAAGGACGCATATTTTGGGGGTTCAACACATTTTTTTGGCTAACTCAGTATTGGGGCGGTTGCGGTGGGGGATGAGAGGGGAACATACTCTGCACCCTCGGGTACCTCTGAACATAGTTTTCTCCCTCTTAGACCTGATATTCATGGCGTTACGAGCTTTTAAAACTAAGGGTGAATTTCGACTTATAACTGATGCAGTTGTGTTACATGTTCAGGTTAAAACAAATCTGCATGGCCGCCAGTGACGTCATCAAGATAAATATTGTTATCGCTAGATCTCAAACATTTATAGTCGGATTTGAATGACACTTTCACAGATTGTATGGTTCATGGTCTAGTTGTGCAAGAATGTGAAAACGTGTCTCTATGTAATAACGTCTTGACGTCAGTGACGTCACAATGTTATGAAAAGTCCTTTTTTTTCAGTGATTGCATTTTTCATGTTTTTGTACTACCTACCTACCTACCTACCTACCTACCTACCTACCTACTCTACCTATCTACCTACCTACCTACCTACCTGCGTGCATGCGTACATACATACATACATACATACGCACGCACGCACGCACGCACGCACGCACGCACGCACTCACGCACACATGCACACACGCAAACACACACACACACACATCGATCCATACATCCATCCATCCATTCATACATCCATACATCCATACATACATACTACATACATACAAACATACATACTTTAATGCATCCATTCACATTTCACATGTATTGTGTTTCGCTTTAAGTGATTTTTTAATCTGGGTATCTCATGTGCAAATGGTTTAAATCTGGGTTAATGGTTTTGTCAAATCTGGCCGGTATGTCGCTTTAACATGTATCGTCTGGATGGGGAGCTAATTTGGGTCACACGTTTCACATTGCACAACTGCAAATAAAACCTGCTGTTGTAGGCCGCTAAATCCTTTGTATAGCAGATGTTGAAATTCAAAACAACTCTATACAATGATTGTCCAAAAAGAAGTGCAGAATGTCTCGCTTCTAACTAAAACATCGTATACTTAGAAGAAAAAAAAAAGATCGCATAAGGAAGTTTTTTATGATTACGGTGCATTTTATTTTCGTCCATGTACGCGGAAAATGTAGGATTTTGTTTTGACTTTTCTTGAAAACTTAGTTGAATTGTCATTAAAAATAATTCGTTAGTAAGAGTAGGGCAGGTTCTCGCGTAAGAGTAGGGAAGGTTCCCGAATTGTTTCCTTTCATACTCTCTGGAGCGGCTCTGAATAACATGCAATGTTTCCTTTCATACTCTCTGGAGCGGCTCTGAATAACATGCAATGTTTCCTTTCATACTCTCTGGAGTGGCTCTAAATAACATGCACTGTTTTCATGACTGAGGTGTGAAAGAATATTCAATTTTAAAATAAATCAAGGTTTATTTAAAAAAATAATACAATTGTGGTAAGTTTAAGGTAGTCATAATAATAATTTATTTAAATAGGTTAAAGCAAATTGGTTGTGTATACTGTTGCATTAGGTTTTAGCAACAATGCATTTAAACCTATGGTAAAACAACGAACAAACAAGAATATGTAACTATAATGCTATTCCATTTGATTTAATTACATGCAAACAGTTCTAAATTCAAAATGATACAAGGCCTGTATTAATAAACCGAGGTGCTAACTGTAATGCTTATTAAATACTTCAAGACAGCCGTGGATCTCTTTAATCCTAATTAATATTGAGAGCACTATAATAATACAATACAACAATACAACAATACAACGTTTATTCAGAAAGCCACTCATATCACGGCGTATTCCACACAATGTACAGACACATAAGAGGAAAGTTACAAAGTAAAATGTAATTAAAGTTACATACTTGGCATATTAATATAAATCGTCGAAGACAAGTTATAATTAATTAATATCATTTCGTAGTTGAAAGGACTTAAGTATGCTAAACCTTCAATAAAAGTTAACGGATTTAACCCAGTTAACACAAGACTATACTTATCTTGTGTGGCACTCTCTCTGTGAATGAGTAAACACACATAATAAACACAGTAATGGGTTCCTTCTGTCTGTGAAGGAGTAAACACACATAATAAACACAGTAATGGGTTCCTTCTGTCTGTGAAGGAGTAAACACACATAATAAACACAGTCATGGGTTCCTTCTCTCTGTGAATGAGTAAACACACATAATAAACACAGTCATGGGTTCTTTCTCTCTGTGAATGAGTAAACACACATAATAAACACAGTCATGGGTTCCTTCTTCACTCTCTCTGTGAAGGAGTAAACACACATAATAAACACAGTCATGGGTTCCTTCTCTCTGTGAAGGAGTAAACACACATAATAAACACAGTCATGGGTTCCTTCTCTCTGTGATCGAGTAAACACACATAATAAACACAGTAATGGGTTCCTTCTCTCTGTGAAGGAGTAAACACACATAATAAACACAGTAATGGGTTCCTTCTCTCTGTGAATGAGTAAACACACATAATAAACACAGTCATGGGTTCCTTCTCTCTGTGAAGGAGTAAACACACATATTAAACACAGTAATGGGTTCCTTCTCTCTGTGACTGGTATAGTATAGCACATTTGATCTGCTCCTGGCCAATTGGACAGTATAGCAAGTTTGATCTGCCCCTGGTAAATGTTATATTATAGCAATATAGTATAGCAAGATTGGTCTGCCCCTGGTAAACTGTACAGTATAGAAAGTTTGATCTGACCCAGGTAAATACTTTTGCCCATGGTAACTGGTATATTATAGCTAGTTTGATCTGCCCCTGGTAACTGGTATAGTATAGCTAGTTTGACCTGCCCCTGGTAACTGGTATAGTATAGCTAGTTTGGTCTGCCCCTGGTAAATGGTATAGTATAGCTAGCTTGATATGTCCCTGGTAAATGGACAATTATAGCAAGTTTGATCTGTCCCTGGTAACTGGTATAGTATAGTAAGTTTGATCTGCCCCTGATAAATAGTACAGTATAGCAAGCTTGATCTACTCCTGGTAAATGGTTCAGTATATCAAGTTTGATCTGCCCCTGGTAAATGGTACAGTATAACAAGCTCGATCTGCCCCTGGTAAATGGAAATGTATAGCAAGTTTGATCTGCCCCTGGTAACTGATATAGTATAGCAAGTTTGATCTGCACCTGGTAAATGGAAAAGTATAGCAAGTTTGATCTGCCCCTTGTAACTGGTAGAGTATAGCAAGTTTGATCTGCCCCTGGTAAATGGTATAGTATAGCAAGCCTGTTCTGCCCCTGGTAAATGGAAACGTATATCAAGTTTGATCTGCCCTTGTAACTGGTATAGTATATCAAATTTGGTCTGCCCCTGGTAAATTGTATAATATAGCAAGTTTGATCTGCTCCTGGTAAATGGAAAAATATAGCAAGTTTGATCTGCCCCTGGTAACTGGTATAGTATAGCAAGTTTGATCTGCCCCTGGTAACTGGTACAGTATAGCTAGATTGATCTGTCCCTGGTAACTGATATAGTATAGCAAGCTTGATCTGCCCCTGGTAAATGGTTTAATATAGCAAGTTCCTGCTCCTGGTATCTGGTACTTTTAATGTGATTTGTTTTGTTATTGTCGTTTATTTTATTTTGTATTCTTTATTTTCCAATATATATATAGTTAATATGCAAAATCACATAACTTTTATTTTCAATCAAACGTGCTCTGGAGTTCTCCTGTTTTGAGTGACCACGCTTTAGGAGACCACATTTCTGTTTTGAATTAAATAGTTTTAAATTAAAATACATTTGTATTTATAAATCACTTTTATTTTGAGTACACTTTTGCCATTCACTTTGTTTGTTTTTTAATACAGATGTTGACTGCATGAACAAAAAACAAAGTGGATGCCGCTAGTTCAAATCCAGATTGCCGTATATCCCTTTAACCCTGCACACCTTGCTTTTCCATGTTAAGTAAGTGTACTGGCCCAGATATTACATTTGTACTTTATTTAACAAAATAACACAAAAAACACAAGAATATCGCATACTGCGCATTTGAAACCTAATATTGTAGGGCATAGTTACTCAGGCGATTTTACCTGTAATTTTAAACATCAGAATGAGAATATCTCGTATTACTTCCAAATTATCATAAAGTGTCAACATTTAATACCAGTGCAACACTTCTCCACTTTATAAACGTATGATAGATTGGTTGCAGGACCGTAGCTGGAGTAAATTTGATTATATGTACGGGGGAGGGTTTGGGAGTGGGTGTCCCCCTCATGCATGATTGCAAGCGCCGGGTTCGGTTTTTTTTGTTAATAGTATAGTCCGAATGACGCACTCTGGATGCATCCAACACAATAAAATATGTTTAAAGTAATATCACTTGCCCTGATTTGTTTTAACTTGCCCCGAATGTGTTATTACCAATGATTATCATATATATACGCATTTTGGCCCGCAATATGCACAACATTACCCTACAATAAGCTCTCGAGAATTGAGCCATATCATAAATGCGGTCCGATACGCCAAATGTAGGTCATGTGAACGGGCCGAAAATGTATATCCATATTGGCCCTGACCGGCCTTGACCCTGACCGGCCAATAACCCTCACCTGACCGTTTCGATTAATGGCGATTGTTTTATATTTTACTCTTTTTTTTAAACCATAACTTTGACGTTAAACCCGTCAATGACATGACGTAACCGAAGTGACGTCAACTGACGTCATTTAAATAAGCGTTAAAATGGAAGCCGGCGAGAGGACGTTAGCGTCAGTGGTTAACAGCTTATTTTACTTATTGTACTTATATGGACACATTATTGAGGGAAGATATCATGAAGTAAATGAAACTGACATAGGATTTTTGTCAACAAAGCGAGGAATGTAACTAGATATACAGAAAAACAGACTAAATCTGGCTTTACATTTTTTCACGGAGTGGTTTCGCTCGACCAGAGTAACTGAAGAAATTGGCTTCAGGGAGTTGGACGGTCTATATTGGAAGTTTTATTCTGAGTAGAATCTATAGTCCCACAAAACTGAATACCAGCCAGTCTCGATGAAATCAGTTCAGGCCATCATCAACTGGTACTTAATCGAGAAGAGGTACCTTTAGATAAGGAGTTTCAGCATTCAAGGGACGTACTGACAGCCGAAAGAAATGCTCCGAAACAGCAAGAAAGGGAACTAAAGAAATCGAAATAGGAATGGAATGGACGAATTGAAAAAGAAAAAGAGAGAGAATAAACTACAAACAATAAATTTAAGTTAAAACTAGTCTACATGTCCTGTTGTTTTCGTTCATTCACCTTTTGCTATTTTTATTTTATTAATTAATTCGGTAAATCTAACAGTTTAATATCCTTTGATTTTTTTTTATATAAAATCCCAATGAAAATGCGTATATATATGATAAAAAGATTAAAACATGGGTGATGCGTTATTGTCCGTCATATCGGCCCTCGACCAATATCGGCCCTAAGGCTAAGGACAATAACGCATCACCCATGTATTAATCTCTAAATATTTGCCAATACATATTTTTTGTCGATATTGAATATTTCGCTTTTTTACTTTGTTTTATTTATGATTAGAATCGAACAATAATGTTCTATTTTCCTTTATTTTTCTTTTATATATCCATTGCATCATATACCAAAACCTATACATTTTTAGGATCGCGCTGCAAATCACGTCAAAAATCATACCGGGTCCCGCAAATTAAACCATCCAAAACAGGTGCGCGTTCCCGGTTTATTTACCAGCTAGCCTGGTTGCCTGGCCTTCCACAAAGCATTGTGGGGGGTCAGGGAACCAGGTTACCGCCCTTTTATTCGGAATGATTCTGATGTTTTCCTAGTGAGCAATCATGCGTCTTGATCATCTGCGACGCTTGTTTCAAATACAAACGTTACAAGCGTCGCAAAAATCTAGACAAATCGTCGCGTTCAGTAAAATAGGTCTTGTCTTGAAAGATATGGTAACATCCGCGTGGTGCACTAAAACGATGTATCCGGTCTATGAATGAGTAAACACACATAATAAACACAGTCATGGGTTCCTTCTTCACTCTCATATGGCTGAAAACGGTAATGTTTTCGCCAAAAAAAGACGGTTCGGATATAAGGTAAATATATTCATGTACTATTTATTTTGCATTTTCCTCTTGCGAAAAAAAAAACATCTTGGAAATACTGCTCTAGTCATTCAGGGTACACGAGATGAGGTGTTTATTCTTTTGGGACTAAGAGAAAACATGGCCCACAAAACACACCGTCTTTTGACTTCGAATATCTCAATCACGTATTGTTAGCAAAGTAATGGCTCTGCAATTTTCGGAACTTTTCCCCAGATTGATATCTGAAAAAATATGTGTGTGTGTGTGTGTGTGTTTGCGTGCGTCCGTGCATCTGTGCGTGCGTGCGGGGGCGTTTGTGGGTGTTTTGTGTGGGTGTGGGTGTGGGTGGGTGGGTGTAAAAAGCATACTTGCCTGCCTCTCTCTCTGTGTTTTTGTTTGTTGAAGAAGGATACACTGGGCAGCTGTTGGTATGGGCAGTGACACTGGTCAGAGCAACATTTTTAAACGGCTACGATCGTCCCAAAACTGTTAGGGGTGATAGATCGTGGCCACTCTTCCATCGAACTGCAAAGTTTAGGTAAATCGGTCCAAGCGTTCTCGAGTTGTGTCGGTTCTTCCGAAAGACGAAAACCGGCGAGACGCCACCCGTCACAGCAACATGTTCAAATGACTCCGATCGGCCTCACACTTTCAGGGATGATAGATCGTGGCCGCTTTTCCATCGGAACCGCAAACTTTAGGTAAATTGGTCCATGGGTTCTCGAGCTGTGTTAGTTTTTCCGAAAGACAAACACCGACGTGATGCCGGGCGCCACTGCAACATGTTCAAACGATTCCGATCGGCCTCAGGCTTTCAGGGATGATAGATCGTGGCCACTTTTCCATCAGAACCGTAACGTTTAGGTAAATTGGTCAACGCCTTCTCGAGCTGTGTTGGTTCTTCTGAAAGACGAAAACAGGCAAAACGCCAACCGTCACTGAAACATGTTCAAACAATTCCGATCGGCCTCAAACTTTCAGGGATGATAGATCGTGGCCGCTTTTCAATCGGAACCGCAAAGTTTAGGTAAATCGGTCAACGTCTTCTCGAGCTGTGTTGGTTCTTCCGAAAGACAAAAATCGGCGAAACGGCGCCGTCACTGCAACATGTTCAAATGACTCCGATCGGCCTCAAGCTTTCAACGATGATAGATCGTGGCCGCTTTTCTATCGGAACCGTTAAGTTTAGGTAAATAGGTCCACGCGTTCTCGAGATGTGTTGCTTCTTCCGAAAGACGAAAATCGGCGAATCGCCACCCGTCACTGAAACATTATCAAACGACTCTAATCGGCCTCAAACTTTCAGGGATGATAGATCGTAGTCGCTTTTCCATCGGAACCGTAAAGTTTAGATAAATTGGTCCACGCGTTCTCGAGATGTGTTGATTCTTCCGAAAGACGAAAACTGGCGAAACGCCGCCCGTCACTGAAACATGTTTAAACGATTTCGATCGGCCTCAAACTTACAGGGATGATAGATCGTGGCCGCTTTTCCATCGCAACCGCAGAGTTTAGGTAAATTGGTCCACGGGTTCTCGAGCTGTGACGGTTTTTCCGAAAGACGAAAATCGGAGAAATGCCGCCCATCACTGCAACATGTTCAAACGACTCCGATCGGCCTCAAGCTTTCAACGATGAGAGATCGTGGTCGCTTTTCCTTCGGAACCGTAAAGTTTAGGTAAATCGGTCCACACGTTCTCGAGATGTGTTGGTTTATCCGAAAGACGAAAATCGGTGAAACGCCGCACGTCACTGAAACATTATCAAACGACTCTGATCGGCCTCAAACTTTCAGGGTTGATAGATCGTGGCCGCTTTTCCATCGGAACCGCAAAGGTTAGGTAAATTGGTCCACGGGTTCTCGAGCTGTGACGGTTTTTCCGAAAGACGAAAATCGGAGAAATGCCGCCCATCACTGCAACATGTTCAAACGACTCCGATCGGCCTCAAGCTTTCAACGATGAGAGATCGTGGTCGCTTTTCCTTCGGAACCGTAAAGTTTAGGTAAATCGGTCCACACGTTCTCGAGATGTGTTGGTTCATCCGAAAGACGAAAATCGGTGAAACGCCGCACGTCACTGAAACATTATCAAACGACTCTGATCGGCCTCAAACTTTCAGGGTTGATAGATCGTGGCCGCTTTTCCATCGGAACCGCAAAGGTTAGGTAAATTGGTCCACGGGTTCTCGAGCTGTTTCGGTTTTTCCGAAAGACGAAAACCGACGAAACGCCGCCCGCCACTGCAACATGTTCAAACAATTCTGATCGGCCTCAGGCTTTCAGGGATGATAGATCGTGGCCGCTTTTCCATCGGATCCGTAAAGTTTAGGTAAATTGGTCAACGCATTCTCGAGCTGTCTTGGTTCTTCCGAAAGATGAAAACTTGCGAAACGCCGCCCGTCACTGAAACATGTTCAAACGATTACGATCGGCCTCAAACTTTCAGGGATGATAGATCGCGGCCGCTTTTCCATCGGAACCGCAAAGTTTAGGTAAATTGGCCAACGCGTTCTCGAGTTGTGTTGGTTTTTCGGAAATACGAAAACCGGCGAAACGCCGCCCGTCACTGAAACATGTTCAAACGACACCGATCGGCCTCAAACTTTCAGGGATGTTAAATCGTGGCCGCTTTTCCATCGGAACCGCAAAGTTTAGGTAAATTGGTCTACGGGTTCTCGAGCTGTTTCTGTTTTTCTAAAAGATGGAAACCGACGAAACGCCGCCCGTCACTGCAACATGTTCAAACGACTCTGATCGGCTTCAAACTTTCAGGAATGATAGATCCTTCGGAACGTTAAGTTTAGGTAAATTGGTCAACGCCTTCTCGAGCTGTGTCGGTTCTTCCGAAAGACAAAAACGCCACCCGTCACTGAAACATGTTCGAACGATTCCGATCGGCCTCAAACTTTCAGGGATGATAGATCGTGGCCGCTTTTCAATCGGAACCGCAAAGTTTAGGTAAATCGGTCTTAGGGTTCTTGAGCTGTGTCGGTTTTTCCGAAAGACGAAAATCGGCGAAACGCCGCCGTCACTGCAACATGTTCAAACGACTCCGATCGGCCTCAAACTTTCAGGGATGATAGATCGTGGCCACTTTTCCATCGGAACCGCAAAGATTAGGTAAATTGGTCCACGGGTTCTCGAGCTGTGTCTGTTTTTTCCGAAAGAAGAAAACCGGCGAAAAGCCGCCCGTCACTGCAACATGTTCAGACAACTCCGATCGGCCTCAAACTTTCATGGATGATAGATCGTGGCCGTTTTCCTTCATAATCGCAAAGTTTAGGTAAATCGGTCCACACGTTCTCGAGCTGAGTCGGTTCTTTCAAAAGACGAAAAACGGCGAGACGTCGTCCGTCACTGCAACATGTTCAAACTACTTCGATCGGCCTCAAAATTTCAGTGATGAAAGATTATGGCCGCTTATCCATCGGAATCGCAAAGTTTAGGTAAACCAGTCCACGGGTTCTCGAGCTGTGTCATTTTTTCTGAAAGACAAAAACAGGCGAAATGCCACCGTCACTTCAACATGTTCAAACGACTCCGATCGGCCTCAAGCTTTCAGGGATAATAGATCGGGGCCGCTTTTCAATCGGAACCGCAAAGTTTAGGTAAATCGGTCAACGCCTTCTCGAGCTGTGTCGGTTCTTCCAAATACGAAAAACTGCGAGACGCTGCCCGTCACTGCAACATGTTCAAACTACTCCGATCGGCCTCAAACTTTCAGGGATGATAAATCGTGATGGCTTTTCAATCGATACCGCAAAGTTTAGGTAAATCGGTCCACGGGTTCTCGAGCTGTGTCGTTTTTTCCGAAAGACGAAAACCGACGAAACGCCGCCCGCCACTGCAAGATGTTCAAACGACTCCGATCGGCCTCAAGCTTTCAGGGATGATAGATCATAGCCTCTTTTCCATCGGAACTGCAAAGTTTTGGTAAATCGGTCCATGCGTTCTCGGGCTGTGTCGGTTCTTCCGAAAGACGGAAACCGGCGAAACGCCGCCCGTCACTACAACATGTTCAAACGACTCCGATCGGCCTCAAACTTTTAGAGATGATAGATCGTGGCCGCTTTTCCATCGGGACCGCGAAGTCTAAGTAAATCAGTCTCCAGCGTTCTCCAGCTGTATCGGTTCTCGGGTTAACTTAGGTTAGGTTTTAGGGTTAGGGTTAGTAGTTAAAGGGTTTACGAACATAGCCGTTTTCAGCACGACTCTCTCTTCTCTGCCCATACGGGCAGCACAATGTGGACATAGCCGATTTTTCAACAAATGTGAACATAACCGTTTTTTCGACCAAAAGCCGTTTTCACCACAACCCTCTCCTCTACCGAGTGTCACAGGATGACCTTAGTGGTTGGGCTAACTCAGGAAAGAATCAATGACGGTGAATGCATTTACATAAGTTTAATGCAACTTTTAAAATATGTTTAATATATATACAATTATCTAAAAAAACAAGCGAATACACAAATGAGCTATGAAAAGAATGTTCTCCTGAACGTTTAAGACGTTCTTAGTATTGTTATAAATACTGAATGTCTAAGACACTAAAGAGTTGTTAAAGCTATTATAACAATGTTGATCTAGCGCGATAACTGTGATGCGCGAGAGCTCATGAAGATGATGATGCGCGAATTCAATGGATGATTGTCATCAAATGCCTTCTGTAAGGGTTGATGACGCGATGCAATGATAGTTAATCTCCACTGAGATTGTGAATGATATTCCTCCAGTGAGGACTGGTAACGGGCCCACCTTGTGTCCCGGGGGTTGTCGTTAGTAAAACCTGGCTGAGCAGGTACGGGGACCGTCTCCACCGCTTGTAACGTTAGTCGTGGAAGCTTAGCTCCACTCCTGGATATCCAAACCTAGATGGCTTACTCCAACCCTGGATGGCTTATATCCTGGATGGCTTATATCCTGGATGGCTTAATTCCAACCCTGGATGGCTTAGGCTGTAATTATACATACGTTTTAGATGTCGGTTGACAAACATAACAATCTTGCATAATTACCATTACCCAAACAAATCATTATTCAATCAATATATGTAAGCTGTACTAATGATGAGTAGCAATGTATACATATTCTACAACGCCATGTATACGCTATGTACGTCGCTGTTAATCAATGCCCCTAATACATGTAATATAAACATGATCAAATTACTCATATATTACACTCACTGAGTTATGCATGCACGCATTTATTCTTGTCACTCATCTCATTGTTACCTAATGTTAACAATCGTGTATTACAATCACCGAGTTATACGCCAACGTTAATTAATGCACCTATTATCCACTGTTATCAAATTAATATTGTTTTACAATTAATGATCAATTACAATAATTACATCTAATAAAGTAACTTCAAAATCATATGCAGTCTAAAGTTATGTTTGAGAAACATCAATGCTAACCGGATGTCGTAACCGCCAAACAAGATGGCGCCGCCCACTGAATACAAATATACGACAAAAGTTTAATAAAACTACTAACCACATGTTGCCTGTGAAATTTGCCGTCCAATCTCTGTTCCAACAAAGTACTATCGATGATCCCGGCGATAGCTAGAAGACAATGGGTTTTATAGCAAACATTACGCCCAAATCATTATTTGCCCCGTTCAGTCCGTGACAAACGTGGCTAAATCTACAGTATTGAATCTACACTCGAGGCCCTTATACAATTTTGCCGTTTAAGGAAAATATACCTATACGTTTACATGCATTAGCACAAAACTAAACTTATGACACGGCCTCTCTGGCGGCCACTTAAAATGTGCACGCTTTTACGTGTTACATGAATAGATCATGAATATTGTGAAATTGTTTCAACTCGAACAATAGATTTTGGGTGTAACCGATACAAGAGCTATATACGACCAGTACGCTCTACCCGTGACATTTTGTGACACCGAGACAGGCAGCAGGAGAGTCTTTTTTTGTCGAAACTATTAGGAGGCATGTGCCTGGGTATCACCCAGGAGTGGGGAAAGTTTCAGGGAGCTGCTCTGACGATGTGTTGAGTTATCAGAGAAAAACCCTAACCCTATCCCTGTTCTCGGACTTTATCATTTTTTCAAGAAAATGCGAACATAGCCGTTTTCTCGGATTTTTTCATTCGCAGCAACCGGCAATTCGGATCGACTTGAAACTTTCAAGACACCTGTGGCTGGGTACTGCCAGATGTTGGGGAAGTTTCATAGAGCTGCTTATATGTGCGGTTGGTTATCAGAGAAAAACCCTAACCCTGTTCTCAGACTCATTTTTTCAACAAAATGCGAACAGCTATTTTCTCGGATTTTTTCATTAGCGGCAACCGCCGTAGCTCCGCTGTCCGCATTCGAATCAACTTGAAACGTTCAGGACACCTGTGGCTGGGTACTGCCCAGGTGTGGGAGAAGTTTCATGGAGCTGCTATTTGCGGTTGAGTTATCAGAGAAAAACTTTGCTAAACTTTTGTACCTCTGGATAAGCGTTCGAAAACACCAGTACGTGTGGTATTTTGTATATTTTGTATACGTTTTGTTCTGAATCGTACTTAGTATTGTAAAATACTCCATTCTCTAATGTCTCTATTATTTCATAGTTAATATGTAACACTTGTGACCTTGCCAGATCAAACACAAAATGCGAACATAGCCGTTTTCTCGGATTTTTACGGCAACCGCCGTAGCTCCGCTGTCCGCATTTGGATTAACTTGAAACTTTCAGGACAACTGTGGCTGGGTACTGCCCAAGTGTGGCGAAAGTTTCATGGAGCTGCATCTACGACGTGCTGAGTTATTAGAGAAAAAACCTAACCCTATCCCTGTTCTCGGACTTTATCATTTTGTTCAACAAAATGCGAACATAGCCGTTTTCTCGGATTTTTTTATTCGCGACAACCGCTGTAGGTCCGCTGTCTGCACTCGGATGAAGTTGAAACTCTCGGGACACCTGTGGATGGGTACTGCCCATGTGTGAGGAAAGGTTCCTGGAGCTGCTTCTACGGGGGGTTGAGTTATCAGAGAAAAACCATAACCATAGCATATTCGCACGAGGTCTTACTGGTAGCTCCTCACTGTGACTGTGATCCGGCTATAGGACGCACCGCAAGTGAGCAGCTGCCAGTAACTGACAAATGTATGGCGAATTTTATAATGCGGACTTTGCCATTTTGTTTTGATTCTTTGTTTTTTTTTGCAAACCAAACCGGGACCACTTAACAGTGAGCCCGGTTCTTTTTTCCTGCCCGTTAGGGTTAGGGCGAGCCGTGGTGGCGACTTCAAGCTATTTCACCCGCAAAGTTACACCGCACCGATCGAGTATCGATGTTCCGCTAAGACACAGCGAGGATGACTTCAATGTCACACCGACTCTGTGCGAAGGCGGTGCTCCGGGGGAATTAAACAAATGTCTCTCCCTTAAACATACAGGAGAGAACGACATGAAGTCTTACTGGTAGCGGCTCACTGTGATCCAGTCGCACTGGTCCGTAGCCGGGACCCACCGCAAGTGAACAGCTGTCAGTAACTTACCAAGCGCGCTACCAACCATCTGAGATGAAGGCTGGCGTATAGTAAGATTGTGTTCTACCAAACAGTGGCAAGTCAACACAGACGAGAACGAGAAGTTTTAAGGAAGGGCTAAGACGCTTACACCAAACATTTACCGAGCGTACGCATCGGCGTGAATTGCTGAAAAACATTCCGAGTCAGCTTAACACGATCGGTATTGTTGGTCGCAATCTTTGAAAAAGTCCCCAAGTGGCTGCCTAACAAAAAGACCAAGTTGCGAGAGTTAAAGTCCTACTGGCAGCTTTTTGTGTGAGAAGAATTTTGAGGAAGTATTTACTGATAACTTAATACTAGAATGTTACTAGAATTATACTAGTATTTACTGATAACTTAATACTAGAATGTTACTAGAATGTTACTAGTATTTACTGATAACTTAATACTAGAATGTTACTAGTATTTACTGATAACTTAATACTATGATGTTGCTAGTATTTACAGATAACTTAATACTAGAATATTACTAGTATTTACTGATAACTTAGAATGTTGCTAGTATTTACTGATAACTTAATACTAGAATGTTGCTAGTATTTACTGATAACTTAATACTAGAATATAACTAGTATTTACTGATAGCTTAATACTAGAATGTTGCTAGTATTAACCGATAACTTAAGACTAGAATGTTGCTAGTATTTACCGATAAATTAATACTAGAATGTTGCTAGTATTAACCGATAACTTCATACTAGCATGTTATTAGTATTTACTGATAACTTAATACCAGAATGTTACTAGTATTTACTGATAACTTAATACTAGAATGTTGCTAGTATTTACTGATAACTTAATGCTTGAATGTTGCTAGTATTTACTGATAACTTAAAACTGGAATATTACTAATATTTACTGATAACTTAATACCAGAATGTTACTAGTATTTACTGATAACTTAATACTAAAATGTTGCTAGTATTTACTGATAACTTAATACTAGAATATTACTAGTATTTGCTTATAACCTAATACTATAATGTTATTAGTATTTACCGATAAATTAATACTAGAATGTTGCTAGTATCTAGTATCTAGCTAGTATTAACCGATAACTTCATACTAGAATGATACTAGAATATTACTTGCATTTACTGATAACTTAATATTAGAATATTACTAGTATTTACTGATAACTTAATACTAGCATGTTGCTAGTATTTACCGATAAATTAATACTAGAATGTAGCTAGTATTAACCGATAACTTCATACTAGAATGTTATTAGTATTTACTGATAACTTAATACCAGAATGTTACTAGTATTTACTGATAACTTAATACTAGAATGTTGCTAGTATTAACCGATAACTTAAGACTAGAATGTTGCTAGTATTTACCGATAAATTAATACAAGAATGTTGCTAGTATTAACCGATAACTTCATACTAGAATGTTATTAGTATTTACTGATAACTTAATACCAGAATGTTACTAGTATTTACTGATAACTTAATACTAGAATGTTGCTAGTATTTACTGATAACTTAATGCTTGAATGTTGCTAGTATTTACTGATAACTTAAAACTGGAATATTACTAATATTTACTGATAACTTAATACCAGAATGTTACTAGTATTTACTGATAACTTAATACTAAAATGTTGCTAGTATTTACTGATAACTTAATACTAGAATATTACTAGTATTTGCTTATAACCTAATACTATAATGTTATTAGAATGTTACTAGTATTTACTGATAACCTAATACTAGAATGTGACTAGTATTTAATGATAACTTAATACTAGAATGACAATGTTGCTAGTATTTACTGATAACTTAATACTAGAATGTTGCTAGTATTTATTGATAACACTAAAATGAAATATATTACATTAGCTGAGCTCATAATTCCTCTATCATTCCTCAGTCAGGTTGTTCGCTTCCATATCTTCCCGCTCATTATCGCTTCCTTCTTCAGTGTCAGGTTCTTTGTACATGACGTCAACTAACTATTGTGACGCAATATCACCAATTCTGGCAATATACACATAGAGAATATCATTTTTTTCGTGCCGAACCTGATAAAATGGATGAGATCAGGCACTAACATGATATTCTATTTATCATGATGATCGTTTGAAATCATTTAATTTACATTTTTTCCAATTTCTTTCCGTTCAAAAATACCCAGACGTCATTAAATATACCCTGACATCATCAAAAGAGGTGCTGACTTCATCAAAAGAGGTGCACCTGACGGGATAGGAAAGTAACTGCCGAGATAAGATTTTATCTCAGGCACCCTGTTTCTCGGCAGTATTATACAGATCGACATGATAAATTTTGGTCAGTATGGCGCCACAAAAACAATTGGAAATGTAAATGTTCAAGTACATAATTATACAAAAATATCTCGGAGGCAAAACGCTCGAGTTGTGGCCTTTTCGCGAAAACGTATTTGACATCCGTGTAAAGAGATTTGTCATATAGGCAGCATACTATCCTCTCCATGCTCTCCGTACTTTTTTAAAGATCATCCGAATATTCATGCTGTTGTTCGAGCAATCAAAACTAGGCACAATCTCTCTGTGCTTTTTAATCATCTTCAATGGGACTTCATTGCCTTTCCGCAAAAAGCCACTGGTTGTATCACAGCTTGTAAAGCAATGTAGTGTGGTAGTAAAAAGGCAAATATCAGACCCCTTAACCTCTAAAATTTGTTTCACATTCAACATTCTCCTTTTTTAATCATCCCTGTGCCAAACATGACATACGGTATGTATTCCTGAAACAAATGTTGCAAGCAGGATTAGTACGTCTGTCAGGAGAACGTACCACGATTATTTCTGATGTTGGTGAGGATTGAAAGTGATATACTCATTCTGATGTCTGCTTCCTCCTGTGATGAAAACAGATATTCCTGATCATCAGCGATGACAGATATGTCATCTGCATTGGTAAGCCGTGGATATTTTCCTCAGACAAAGTATGTTCCACGGCCTTGGAGCTTTGGTGCATATGAGATTAATGAATTGTGTCATATTGTCATGATTACTCATGGAACTCTTCAAATCACAATGTGTCTCCGTTTTCGGCCCTGACTTCAGGAAAGGTGGGGTTTCACCGCACCTCTTGCGCTCAAACTTCTTGATAGATCTAGGAACGTACATGTTTGTCACAAAGTCGACTCAATATGCTTTGGGAAGTGAGTCAAACACCAGCTCTGCCAAATCGTCAAACGTACCAGGAACTGAAGGCTGACTCTGAAGTGTTACATTACCTTCACAAACTAACACAGTATATTCAGTAGGTCGCTGTGGTATAGTTGGCTCTACTGATGCCTCTTAGCAGTGGAGCAAATTGGCTTTGTCAGTTCCAACTAAATTGCCATCAGCTGTTGCAAGGGCCCAAGATACTGAGCCTAGAGGGTATGATAGCGTCAACTTAAGATCTATCTTATGCCTGATCTGATCAATAAGGAATCAATTAACCAAATGCAGTGTGTTCTGTTTTGATCTAAATCAGTGTGTTCTTTGTGTAAGTTTCTTGGGCACTTCAGTTGATGAAAAGGATTACATCTTGGCTCTCTTGATTGGGTCGTGGAATGGGATCTTGTCGGCGTGTCAATGAATAAGTTATTGGCAAACTAGTGTATGGTCTCCGCCTGATGCTGTAATAGATCATCACTAGCAGGAATATCGGAAGATCGGCAGTATAGCTCGTAGTGATTGATTTCAACTCGGAATGGGTTTGTGAAACCAATGATAGATTCCGTGGCTTTTCTCAAGTATTTCTCATTGCTCTTTATTTGGGATGGATGCAGTTCTATGTGCAGAGAAATAACGTCTGATGGCATATTTTCCATATGGAGAGTGGTCACTACCAGCTTTGCTCTACAGTCACGTGTAATGCACCAACGGTATAATAATGACTATTACCGGTATGCTGCATAATTTCTACTGAATCCACTTATGCTGCCCTGGAAATTTGCATTTTGATTGATAGTTTCTAAATAGTTATGTGACTTGTGGATGCGGTACAATGAATCTTCTGTTTCGGAGAAGTTCATTCGACCCGGCGACGGGTTGTGTCCAAACTCAGGGTGTCATTAATTATACTGGAATGTGTCTGGCATAGTTCCAATGGCCATACTCAAAGAACATTGGACATAGGCGGTAGAGAGAAGATATATGCATGTCCAGGTCATTTTCCTTTGTGTCTGTCTTTGATAAGAGTTAGTATTATTGGCATTGCGTCTAAATACTAGAAACCAGAATAAGGCATTACTAACTTCCATTGGATGGGGACAAAATATGATTATTCTTTGGAGTTTGTCTTAAAGCAGGATACATTGTAACAAAGGGAATATTCCATAACTAGTAAAACATATCATTTTCAATAACCGATAAGCTCCTTGTAGTTTAATGTTTGATTTATGAACCACTTTAAAATATATATTTGTTTTTTATTTATCTAGTTTTAGATATTAAATATTTTTTTATTTATACTAATAAATGACATTACATTTTTAAATAGTCGTAGTTAAAAGTAAAATACTAGCACCTTTATTTCTGGAAACGTCCAATATTACTTATAGCTTTAAATGGTAACGTAAAGTTCGCGTCCATTTTACATATCGTAACATAAATAAATAATTATATATTATTTCATTTATTTATTTATTCCTTCATTTAGATATTCATTTAATGAACAATTTTTCATTATTAAAATAGTAATTATTTAAGTAAAGAAGTGGAGCCTTTATTTCTGGAAATATTCAATATGACAAATAACTTAAATGGTAACGTAAGTTTCGTGTTCATATCAAGAAACGTAAACTACATTTTCTTTATGAAATTCGTTTTATTGTATTTGTTTTGGATATTTAACATGTTTGATAATATAAAATATAAATACCATTTTGTTACATGTACTTTTTTTTAGCATTATATATTCAGAACACTATAAATGTAACGTATTTCGAATGGAGGTCACATCCTTATGCCCTTACTCTCATTTGGCAAACATATTTCATTTTATACCAAATACCATTCCCTTCCTGGAAAGTATACCATTTAAAACTGGTAAAACCAGAGTGGGGTGGCAACTTTTGGTAACTAACAGTCTAGTTATTTTTAACTGTATTTATGATTCTTTGGCAACTAACATCGTGTAATATAAACTACAGTATATTTTCATATTTTCATTATATTGAAAAGGTTGTCTAAATTAAACAATTAATACGTAACATAAATATAAGTAGTATTTGTTGTTCATAGGCATATGTTTTACTCATGTTCAACTTTATTGAATGTGTTTTGGAATTGTTATGGTAACGTATTTGTCTTGTGCGTTACACACAAACGCCTCAACAGATGGCAGACAAGTCTCATTTTGAAACTTTTTGTACGAATTTTCAGAAAACTATATAGGCCAGTAATTATAGCCGAAAATAAGAGTCAAGGTCAAACAAATTCCAACAGAAAGTATTTTAGGATTTTTAGAATCAGTGACATGTAATGAATTTCAAAAAAAAATCCTCAAGATAAAGATGGTGGGAAATGCTAAATTTTGGGGTAAAAGTTGCGTTTTTAAGAGAAAATCTCCGGAAACTGGAATAATTTTATAAAAAATCATTTGAGCAAATAAGAATCATTTAATAGTGCGGAAATGCTCTTCCAAATGCATCTCTATGTAAATCAAGGTTTTAGAGATTTTGGGACAAAACTTGGAAAAAATGAATAAAATCGTTGATTTCTGTAATACATTTGGTGATACTAGGCAATAAATGAAAAAAATGAAAAAAAGAAAAAAATACTAAATGAGCTATAAACAATTAGTTTCTTACTGTTTTGCACAGAGAAAGGTACAGAGATGTCCCAGAAAAAAGTCCTTTTGAATAAAACGATCTGAAATACTTTATTTTTGGGTCTAAAAATGTGTTTTTCATAAAGAAAATCGCTGAAAACAGGAATCATTTTGTAATAAGATGTTTGAACATGAACTAATCTAATGGAAGTGATAAAAGGGTGCACAATTATATATACAAATGTTTCATTGTAAGTTAATGTGAAAGTTCACATTGTGAGATTTTGGGGCAAAATGTTGAAAAAAAATGAATAAAATCGTCGATTTCTATAATACATTCGTAGTACATTGGCCCGTTTTATGGACCATCTTACGACGATTTTGCTCTTAAGTCAAATTATTATCTAATACATATATTGTTCATTCAATATTTACACCCTTAATTGTTTGCTTCAAATGCTTTTAAGAAAAATGATGGAAGGTATTTTATTTTGACTTGAAAATACAGCATATTATATTCATTTTAAAGTGAGGAAACCTTCTTCCAAACCCATCTTCATGTGAAACACGGAATCAGAGATCTATAAGACGCTAATTAAATTAAAACAATTGTCCTTCATCAAAAATCACTGAACAATAATCACAAATAAGTATTTCAACAAATATAATTGAAGTGAAAAAATGGTGTATAAAACGTACATTACATATGTTTGATAATAACAGAACTTCAGAAGTGAATAAGATGCTCAAATTGAGAGGTCAGTGTCAAAACGTGGAACAGAAATGGAGAAAAAACACCTATGTTTTTGTGATACAATCAAATTACTGGGCTTTAATAATGAAGTATGTATGAACTAAAAGAGACATTTGTAAAAAATACTCGGTCTACATTTGGAATCACACCTATGTGTTTCGATGAAAATCTTAACATTGTGTTATCCGGCAGTCAACGGGACAGAAAATAGTTCACTGTTGCTGTATTCTAAACAGTATGGCCGTTAGCCAAACTGTAAGATCTGCATTGCATGTTTGTTACTACAATAAAGATGAAGGTTATATCAGCGATTCCATGTAAATAAAATATATATAGATCTATCGGCCAAATGACATTGTAAAACTGATGATAATTTTGGGTTTGACATTTAATGGCTTTTGGAGGGAATCTGCTGGGGTCTAGGGCGCAGCCATATTAGTATGACATAGCCGGTATGGGTTCCTTCTACATAAATTCGAAATATGATTCTATGGAATTTGTCGAGCTGTTGCGAATGCTAAGAGATCATTTCTAACGGTTTCCCACAAAGCAATGAGCAACGATGTGTCAATATCCTAGGGTATGATGAATGGAAATGCTTTTTTTTGCGAAACAATGCAATTTTCATCAACATTCGCTGAAAACCAGAATCGTTATTAAAATCGTTTTATGTGGACTTGCTATGAAGTTTGTGAAGCACTCATCTTCCTATTAGATTATATTTTCGTCAGGTATGATACCACCGTTTATAGAGAAATTGTTGGTATCCCTATGGGTACGAACTGTGCACCACTTGTCGCAGATTTGTTTTTATTTTGCTATGAAAGAGATTTCATGTTGAGTCTTTCACCAGATACCCAGGCAGATGTTATTGAAGCTTTTAATGGCACCTCTCGGTATCTGGATGACATACTGAACATTGACAACCCTTTCTTTCCAACTATGGTTGATAATATTTATCCTAAAGAACTTCAGCTTAATAAAGCAAATATATCTGCTAATAACGCTTCTTTTCTTGATTTAGATCTCTCGACTGAAAATAGTAAAATAATTAGCAAAATCTATGACAAGAGAGATGATTTTAATTTTGACATTGTTAATTATCCCCACTTGGATGGGGATGTTCCCCGAGCAACTTCTTACGGGTGTATGTGTCTCAACTTGTTCGTTTTTGAGGACTCTAATATTCGTAACCTTTGTATAACTAAAAAGTTACTCAATCAGGGTTACCGTTACCATAAACTTCGTAAAACCCTTGCAAAATTTTATTATTGTAACCCTGATCTTCTTTCCAAATATAAAAATAATTTAAGGACTCTTCTGCGACAAGGACTATCACAACCTGCCTTCTATGGTGATGTGATTTATAAACTTCGTAAGATTCTGGGTCATGATCACTTTCATACTATCTTTGTTAAACTTGTTAAAATAGTTTATCAAAAGAGGTTATGACCCTATCATTTTGCAACGTACTGCAGGCTTGGTGGTGGACCCTTTTACAGTTCGCCACTATGCTTTCCTCTTTAATTTTGCGATGACCGGACAGGCTGTGGACCCTATGATGATGCCTACCTAAAGCCCATTGGGACGGTGGCGTTTGATGTTTGTCTATGATCTTTCTTGTCGTGCCCTTAATGGTTTATTCTCTTACTGCTCTGGCTTCTGCCAAGTCAATGAGTACCTTCATTGTGGCTCTCTAGACTATTGTTTTTTTGTATTATATTTACACGAGCATATTTGTGTTTTACTTATATTGCATATTGATGCTGCCTTGTTGGTTAGAGATTAGATCATGGCGGGGATTTCTTTATTTACACTGTCCTGTTTTTATGGGATGACAGTAGGGTAAGTGTGAGGTTTGGTGCACCCTAGAACGGGTTTAAACCCCCAGTGGCCTTTGTTGCACTGACCGTTCCAAGGCGGTAGCCCTATTGTCAACCATTTTGTGTTTATGATGACGTTTGCATTATTTATTACTTTTGCCTTCTCGTTTTTCTGTTTGCGTGTTTGTTTTTGTGACTGTCGTCCTTGAATGCTGACGTCTTGCTTAACAATTGCATAGAATCACCCTTTTCATATACAAGGTACTTGGTTATAATCTAAAGTGTAGAAATAAATATTGATAAAGGTGATCCTTTGAGAGCAACAAACACAATTAAGAGAATAAAGCAGCAGACTCGGTTTTATTGAGTCTGTTCATGAGAAGTAATGAAAGAAGCAACACCTCTCACGCCCCCTAGCACCGGCTTAAGCGGTATTCTACTTCAAAGTCACCTATATTGGGCTCGTTGGTCCCAAAGGACCTGTAAAAATAACACTACTGATTCGTAGCACGGGGAGACTTTTTACAGCCGCCACACTCCACTAAACGAACGCTAGTGTGAATGTTAATAAATACTGATAAAGGTGATCCTTTGGGAGCAACAAACACAATTAAGAGAATAAAGCAGCAGACTCGGTTTTATTGAGTCTGTTCATGAGAAGTAATGAAAGAAGCAACACCTCTCACGCCCCTAGCACCGGCTTAAGCGGTATTCTACTTCAAAGTCACCTATATTGGGCTCGTTGGTCCCAAAGGACCAGTAAAAATAACACTACTGATTCGTACCACGGGGAGACACTTTACAGCCGCCACTGCACTAAACGAACGCTAGTGTGAATGTTAATAAATACTGATAAAGGTGATCCTTTGGGAGCAACAAACACAATTAAGAGAATAAAGCAGCAGGCTCGATTTTATTGAGTCTGTTCATGAGAAGTAATGAAAGAAGCAACACCTCTCACGCCCCCTAGCACCGGCTTAAGCGGTGTTTTACTTCAAAGTCACCTATATTGGGCTCATTGTTCCCAAAGGACCAGTAAAAATAACACTACTGATTCGTAGCACGGGGAGACTTTTTACAGCCGCCACACTGCACTAAACGAACGCTAGTGTGAATGTTAATAAATACTGATAAATGTGATCCTTTGGGAGCAACAAACCCAATTAAGAGAATAAAGCAGCAGGCTCGGTTTTATTGAGTCTGTTCATGAGAAGTAATGTAAGAAGCAACACCTATCACACCCCCTAGTACCGGCTCATTTTCTTGTATCAGTTTGGTGCATTATAAGTTGTTGCGCATAAGTTCTGTGTCAGAAATAAGTCCAAACGCGTACGAGGCTTTATGATTTGGATAAAAAAAATGCAAAATATACATGAACCGATTTTCAAAAATCATTTGAGCAGTATAAAACATATTTTGAAAGTTATGAAATTTTGCCTTATATATGTACTCGCCCAGTTTCATTATTTCCAGATTGAATTAGATACTCACATTGCGGCATGTTGAAAACAAGTATACTCAAACATTGATAGTTTTTGTAATTGATAGGGATAGTGGACTAGAAGATTTTCATGTGTCTAGAGTAAAATATTTTTTTACTTTATTTGTAATGGATAAAATGATGCATGTTGGAATAATTAAATGTCCTAACCCCTGTGATGCTATGAACTGTTGTTTTATGCGTAAAATATAACATTTTCAATTGAGTAGAACAATAATTGAGTGTATCAATAATGTGCACGTCACATGTGCTAATTGTATTTGTAACCTTGAATGAAATGGGATTAATACTCATATTAGGTTATATTGGGAATGCAATTTCAGATGGAGATGCCATGAAGGGTGAAGGTTCCCATCAGACATGCCTCCGCAAAGGAGCGAACCCATGCGGGGCAGAGTATTTCTGATGTAGGATGTAGTTTCCAATCATGCATGCCTCGGGAGCGAACCAATTGGGGCAGAGGCCTGTGGCTCCAAAGCCATGGCCATATCCACTGGGTTAGCGAGGCCTCTTGTTTGTAACCAAGCTTGTATACATATGTAAATACATGTATATAGCTTTTTATAGAGTGTGAGGCGTTTAGTCCAAAACACAACTTTTATATTAACGTACAAAGTTATTGAAAATAATAATAGTGATGGATATGCATGTTTTACAAGTGTAGTAATATTAGTGCTACAGCTGAAACCACCAGTTGTGCAAAGGTTGAACCAAATATTTTCGTACAAGGGATGTCTGATAGTTAGCTAAATCTATGGATTATCCCACTAGTAACACACTAGTCTTCCATCACAATCATCATCTTTTAAATAACATATATACCTTGGTGTTTTCAACAAATAATTGCTTCTCGGAAGTGTGGGCATTGCATGTTAATGAAAGGTTATATACATTATGAGCAACCAAAACAATGTAATCAGAGTGTACATTTATAGCATTGAATGTGTAACAGGTTTTTGTAGAAAGCATGGAATCTCATGTATGCAGTGCCAAAATGTAAGCTCTATGAATTCTATAGAAATTGAGATTCATTTAAATAATTTTTTTAGTTATTTGATCACTCTTTTCTTACATAAACAAGCAATAATATTAGGTGATGTGAACAAAAGCTCCTTCAACTTCGACATGAGTATTGCGCAAAATTCCAAAATTTCATACAGTTACTTTGAACGTGTGTTTTTAAAACTTATCATACAGTTTCCGGTGATGTTTTTCATTAAAATGTAATTATCACACCTAAAGATAAAACATATTACACCATTTTAATATAAGTTACCATATATGCTATTTAAATGATTATAACCACCCTGTTGTAATGCTTGCATGAACAATATTTCCAACACATATTCAATGAAGTGTATACAATATGAGTATCAAAAGGTTAAAAATACATATGCATGTAATTACATCATGTTTTTCCTTCATTATTTTATATATAAAATTTCCAAATGATGTAAACATGATCCATTGTCGTAACCATTGTAACTAGAAATTTATTCAACGAACCTTTTGTTTGCTACTGACCTTAAAATTGAGCATTTAACTAAATTTCTGATACTATAAAACATTTGGATAAATGCATATAAAGGATAATATCACTTCAAATATATTATGTATATTCATAATACATCTTAACAATGATTCCTGATTACCACATTTTTTAATGAAAAAAATTGTGCCACCCGAACATGTTGCAAGATGACCCTAGTGGTTGGGGCTAACTCAGGAAAGAATCAATGACGGGGAATGCATTTACATCAGTTTAATGCAACTTTTAAAATATGTTAAATATATATACAATTATCAAAAAAAATCAAGCGAATACACAGATGAAATATGAAAAGACTGTTCTCATGAACGTTTAAGACGTTCTTAGTATTATTACAAATACTGAATGTGTCGACTGACTATATACGACACTAAGGTGTTGTTAAAGTTATAACAATGTTGATGTTCACACGAATATGATAATGCGCGAATCCAATGGGTGATTTTTATCAAATGCCTTCTATAAAGGTTGATGACGCGATATAATGATGATTAACCTCCACTGAGGTTGTGGATGATGTTCCTCCAGTGAGGACTGATAACGGCCCACCTCGTGTCCCGGGGGTTGTCGGTTCTATAACCTGGCCATGTTGCACAGGTACGGGGACCGTATACACCGCTCGTAACGTTATATGTTGATTCTAGTGTCAAATCACCTAAAGGGCTTACACACCCTAAAGGCTTAGCTCCACTCCGGGAGGCTTATCTGCACCGGACGGTTTATCTGCACCGGGCGGGTTATCTGCACGGGATGGGTTAGGCTGTAATAATACATACGTTTTAGATGTCGGTTCATAAACCCACCAATCTTATATAATTATCATTACACCAACAAATCATTATCGAATACATATATGCAAGCCACTCTCTAACAATGATGAGTAGCAATGGATGCATATTCTACAACGCCATGTATACGCGTCGAACATTCACTGAGTTATACGCCAACGTTAACTAATGCACCTATTATACAACGTTATCAAATTAATATTGTTTTACAATTAATGATCAATTACAATAATTACATCTAATAAAGTAACGTCAAAATCATATGCTAGTCTCAAGTTAATGTTTGAGAAACATAAAAGCTAACCGGATGTCGTAACCGCCAACCAAGATGGCGCCACCCACTGTATACAAATGTACGATACAAGTTTATGAAATAAATACTGACCACATATTGCCTGTGAATTTCGCCATCCAACTTCTGCTCCAAACAAAGCAACTTTGATGTCGTCAGTATTTATTTTATTAACTTTTATCGTACATTTGTATTCAGTGGGCGCCGCCATCTTGTTTGGCGACATCCGGTTAGCTTTGATTTTGTTAATTTGATAACAGTGGATAATAGGTGCATTAGTTAACGCAGTGAAGTAAGAAGAGAGTGAATGGGCACATAATCGAATCTCGCACGATCTCGTATGGCTAAAACGAGAAAGATAAGCGTCTCGGTACATGATCAGAAATTTCATCGTGATCGCTGGGCGCTCTTTAAAAATGCTTATAGGTCTAATTACACTAAATCAACAGGATGTGCTCGCCTGGTGTAGTCGAAACTAGTTCTGTATTAAAGAGTGCTAATCTTTTTTTCTTTAAAAACTTTTTTTAGTGCAGTTTCCTGTTATTTTTTGGCTGTAACTGTATTCTGGACATGTTGCTGATATTTGAAAATGCAGCTCATCATGTTTTTGACAGTTTTTGATATACATTTGAGAAGTGAAAGTAGACAGGGTATGAAATTGCAAGGGGTAAAAATAGTGTTGACCTTTGACCCGGTGTTAGTATACAACTGAAGAAATGTTTCTTAGAAGGTATTAAACCCCCTATTTCCTGGTTGATGTTTAATAGCAGACATGTTTATTTGCATGATAAAGTAAGTTTCCCAGAATTCTAACGAGGTTTGAGTTTTTAACAGCTTGTCAACTTTCTAACTTTACTATGGAAGGGCAATGGAGACTCATTTACGCTATTATAACCTATAACTGCGACAGGTGCGCGGTTAACACTATCAGTCAATTGTTATGAATATAGCGGAATGGGTTCATTGTACCGGTAATCAGATTAGCGTTAATCTAGTTGTAATAAAGATAAACTTGTTACACCTTCGTTGCTATTTTGACGCTTCTATACATACACATATTCTTTCAAGGTTTATTAAAATCAAGGTTTATTTATTGCCAAATGCTGGTTAGCGGTAGATGACGATTTTTATTTTGAGTGTTTGTAAAAAGGGGCGTTACCATTAAGTTAAGCGTACTAGAGTTACGAGTGATTTATTTCGAAACATATTTAAAAGATGTCATTAATAAAAGGGAATATATATAAAATACATTATACATGCACACAATTTCGATATTTTGAGTGGGGTGGGGGATTGTTGTTGTTTTCTAAATGTGTATTCATTTATAGAAATATAATATAATTACAAAACTCTGGTGTAACCACAGACCTAACCTAATTATTAATAAGTGCAACTGGTCTGTGGTTTATCTAATTTTTTTTATTTTTTTTTTACGCTTTCAATTATTAATGTTCTCAATTCACACTCATTTTTTTTTGATTGAATTGTTGTTTTTTTATATATAACAGAATAACACATTTTTAAAATACTAGCATCCGTCTAAGTGGAACTTTTAAATATCTTGTAACATGACACAGTAACTCGCAACACCGAATGAGATAATTTTGTATAAAAAAATAATGTCACATGAAAACTTGTAATTAAACACGTAAGTTGGTTTGAGCAGTGCAGATACATCAGTTTAGCATTAGTTATATTTTCCTAATATTGTCATATTAAAACGGCATAACAAATCAATTTGTTACTATAATAATTTGTTAAATAAAAATGAAACATTAACACACTTATGCGTGTATTTTTTGACAAATCCGAATGAACATAATCTATTTCTTATGTGTTTAGTTTCATAGATGCATAATATAAATAAAATTGAAAAATAATAATATTACACAATCATGGTATATATTCGATGACAACACACCACGGGTGGCCAGTGTTTGCCAGTGATTTATGGCCTCTTTAACCTAAACAAACATCCTGCTTAGGACGGCCAATTAGCCACGGGGCACCGTATAATTATGATTGGAGAAACCCTTTATATCTTTTGATCGCAATAAACAACTGCCATAAAACCCCGCGTTAGCGCCCCTTCAGTTAACTGTTTTTTGCGTGATTATATATCTATGTAGGTCATATGGGTTTGAGACCTTATATGTATCTCCAGGACGCATATGGTGAAATGCATTGGAAAGCGCTTAATTGATACAGACATTACAGACATTAAAAGTTGTTGTTCGTTGTTCAACTGCTGATAAGGACATTTAATTAACCAAAAGAGCACCAACACAGATGGGTTGAATAAGAGTTTTTAAAACATAATTAAAGCGTTTACATAAACAAAAAGTGTACCACTACATTCTTTAATCATATTTCTCGACAGCGAGGTGTTTTTATTGGAGGAATTAACTAAAATTAAAAAATCTAAAGCGGATTCCTACAGCATCGTCGTTGGCTAGAATCGGCCATGTATGGCCGTTTTGGTCGACACTCTATGTCGTCTTTAAGACAACATATTAGACAAAATTAAGGTTTTTACATAACAACAAGTGTACCACTACATCCGTCAATCATATTTCTTGACAACGAGCTGTCTATTTCCTAGGAATTAACTAAAACAAAAAAAATGTATAGCGAAGTCAAACAAGATGGCATTTCATAGTCATTGGATGGAATCGGCATGTATGGTCGTTTTGTGCGATATCTATGCAGTTGTTAAGACAAATTATTAGACAAAATTAAGGTTTTTGCATAACAAAAAGTGTACCACTACATTCTTCAATCATATTTCTCGACAGCGAGCTGTCTATTTTCTAGGAATTAAATAAAACAAACAAATTAATAGAGAAGTACAAAAGGGTGCATTTAATCGGCATTGGCTAGAATCGGCCATGCTGGTCGATATCTATGCAGTCTTTAACACAAATTATTAGATAAAATAAAGGAGTTTTGCATAAAAAAAGTGGACCACTACATTTTACGATCACAGTTTTCGACGGCGAGCTGTTTATTTTTGAGGAATTAATTAAAACAAACAAATGTATAGCGGATTTGCGCCATCTCGACATCTCTGATAAACAATACTTTAACGAACACGGCCGACCAACAGTTTGTGCATTTTATTTTATATCAATCAATTCACTGTAAAGTAACGTAAAAATACCGAAAATGTCAATATCAACTATTAGTAATATAACAACAAACAAGTTCTGTGAAGTAAGATGACCTAATAATGCAAAACAGTCAAATATTTTACAATTTCACAAAGCAGAGCACTTCACCGATGGAAACAAAATTCAGAAAAGTTTACCGCTAAAACGAGGTTCCTTCCACTTCTCGAAGCCATACGAGATTTCAGTCAGCTGCGCTATATCTCCATTACGGGTCACCATTCACTCTCTTCTTACTTCACTGGTTAACGTTGGCGTATAACTCAGTGATTGTAATACACGATTGTTAACATTAGTTAACAATGAGATGAGTGACTAGTATAAATGTTCGACGCGTATGCATAGAGTATTATAATATGGGCATTAGTTGACATACATGTGTGCATGCATAACTCAGTGAGTGTAATATGTGCATGCATAACTCAGTGAGTGTAATATACGAGTGATTTGACAACGTTGTATATTACATGTATTAGGGGCATTGGTTAACAGTGACGTACATGGCGTATACATGGCGTTGTAGAATATGTATACATTGCTACTCATCATTAGTACAGCTTACATATATTTATTAAATAATGATTTGTTTGGGTAATGATAATTATGCAAGATGGTTATGTTTATCAACCGACATCTAAAACGTATGTATAATTACAGCCTAAGCCATCCAGGGTTGGATATAAGCCATCCAGTTTTGGATATAAGCCATCCAGGTTTGGATAAAATTATAAGCCTTCCGGAATGGAGCTAAGCTTCCACGTATAACGTTAAGAGCGGTGGAGACGGTCCCCGTACCTGCGGGATATGGCCAGGTTCTAGTAGCGACAACCCTCGGTACACGAGGTGGGCGCGTTATCAGTCCTCACTAGAGGAACATCATCCACAACCTCAGTGGAGGTTAATCATCATACATATCGCGTCATCAACCCTTATAGAAGGCATTTGATGACAATCACTCATTGGAATCGCGCATCATCATCTCCATGAGCTCTCGCGCATCACAGTTATCGCGCTAGATCATAGATCAACATTGTTATAACTTTAACAACACTTTAATGTCGTATATAATCAGTCGACACATTCAGTATTTGTTACAATACTAAGAACGTCTTAAACGTTCATGAGAAAAAAAAGGATAAAAATATCGGACAGGGAAAGCAGCATTCAAGGACGACAGTCAACCACAAAACACAAAAACAAACACGCAAACAGACAAACGAAAAGACAAAAGTAATAAAAAATGTAAACGACATCACAAACACAAAAGGGTTGACAATAGGGCTACCGCCTTGGAACGGTCAGTGGCAAAGTAGGCCACTGGGGGTTTAAACCGGTTCTAGGGTGCACCAAACCTCAAACTTACCCTACTGTCATCCCATTAAAACAGGACAGTGTAAATAAAGAAATCCCCGCCATGATCTAAACTCTAACCAACAAGGCAGCATCAATAGGCAATATAAGTAAAACACAAATATGCTCGTGTAAATATAATACAAAAAAACAATAGCCTAGAAAGCCACAATGAAGGTACTCAATGACTTGGCAGAAGCCAGAGCAGTAAGAGAATACACCATTAAGGGCACGACAAGAATGAACATGGACAAACATCAAACGCTACCGTCCCAATGGGCTTTAGGTAGGCGTCATCATAGGGTCCACAGCCTGTCCGGTCATCGTACAATTAAAGAGGAAAGCATAGTGGCGAACTGTAAAAGGGTCCACCACCAAGCATGCAGTACGTTGCAAAATGATAGGGTCATAACCTCTTTTGATAAACTTTTTAACAAGTTTAACAAAGATAGTATGAAAGTGATCATGACCAAGAACATAGTTAAAAAGTTTAACAAAGATAGTATGAAAGTGATCATGACCAAGAACATTATCTTCATATTTCATCTGTGTATTCGCTTGTTTATTTTTTTAGATAATTGTATATATATTTATCATATTTTAAAAGTTGCATTAAACGTATGTAAATGCATTCACCGTCATTGATTCTTTCCTGAGTTAGCCCCAACCACTAGGGTCATCCTGCGACACTATTGTACACAGTATATCACCATTGTACACCGTATTGGGTCAACATAACTTTGCCCATTTCATACTATTGCACACAGAATATCGCCATTGTAAACCGTATTGGGTCAACATAATTTTGCCCATTTCATAATATTGCACACAGAATATCGCCATTGTACACCGCCATTGTACACCGTATTGGGTCAACATAATTTTGCCCATTTCATAATATTGCACACAGAATATCGCCATTGTACACCGTATTGGGTCAACATAATTTTGCCCATTTCATAATATTGCACACAGAATATCGCCATTGTACACCGTATTGGGTCAACATAATTTTGCCCATTTCATACTATTGTAAATAGTAAATGGCCATTGTACACTGTACTGTGTAAAGAAGGATAACAATATCGGACAGGGAAAGCAGCATTCAAGGACGACAGTCAACCACAAAACACAAAAACAAACATTCAAACAGACAAACGAAAAGGCAAAAGTAATAAAAAATGCAAACGACATCACAAACACAAAAGGGTTGACATTAGGGCTACCGCCTTGGAACAATCAGTGGCAAAGTAGGCCACTGGGGTTTAAACCGGTTCTAGGGTGCACCAAACCTCACACTTACCCTACTGTCAACCCATTAAAACAGGACAGTGTAAATAAAGAAATCCCCACCATGATTTAATCTCTAACCGACAAGGCAGCATCAATAGGCAATAAAAGTAAAACACAAATATGCTCGTGTAAATATAATACAAAAAAACAATAGCCTAGAAAGCCACAATGAAGGTACTCAATGACTTGGCAGAAGCCAGAGCAACAAGAAAATAAACCATTAAGGGCACGACAGGAAAGATTATAGACAAACATCAAACGCCACCGTCCCAATGGGCTTTAGGTAGGCGTCATCATTTCACACTATTGTAAATAGTATATTGCCATTGTGCACTGTACTGGGTCAACATCATTTTGACCATTTCATACTATTGTAAATAGTATATTGCCATTGTACACGGTATTGGGTCAACATCATTTTGACCATTTCATACTATTGTAAATAGCTATTATTGCCGCTGCACACTGTTTTGGGTCGACCACATGTTGACCATTTCATACTATTGTACATAGTATATTGCCGTTGCACACTGTATTGGGTCAACATAATTTGACCATTTCATACTATTGTAAATAGTACATCTCCATTGTACACTGTATTAGATCAACATAATTTTGCCCATTTTATACTATTGTAAACAGTATATCGCCATTGTACACTGTATTGGATCAACATAAATTTGCCCATTTCATACTATTGTAAATAGTATATCGCCATTGTACACTGTATTAGGTCAACATCATTTTGACCATTTCATACTATTGTAAATAGTATATTGCCGTTGCACACTGTATTGGGTCGACATCATTTTGACCATTTCATACTATTGTACATAGTATATTGCCGTTGAACACTGTATTGGGTCGACATAATTTTGACCATTTCATACTACTGTAAGCAGTATAACACCAAAAGTGTTTTCATGTCTAACCATTGTACATGGTATACTGCCATTGTACACAGTATCGGGTCAACATAATGCCATTATCATATTTGGCACGATAAAGTAACACAATCGTTAGTCATGTATGCTAATGGAAAGGTTCTTTTGTGTGGATAACATGAAGTAATTTTGAAAATAATGTACTGTTAAAACAATGCAATTTTGATAGGCCATTATTTTATATATTCAGATATTAATGAGTGACAAGGACTATCACAACCTGACTTCTATTGTGATGTGATTACAAACTTCGTAAGATCCTTGGTCATAATACTTTTATACAATCTTTATTAAACTTGTTAAACATTTATCAAGAGGTTATGACCTTATCATTTTGCAACACACTGCATGTTGTGGCCATGTCAACTGGAGTTTTAAATAGATTGCCTGCATTTTAGCTGTTTTGGTAGAGGGTCACCTAGTGATCATTTCTGTGAAATTATTTTGAGTTATGACCATTTGTTTTTAGAGGAGACTTTTTAAAATGTTCCTTCTTATTGCCATGGCAACCAGAGTTTAGCACAGATTGCCTTCATTGTAGCTTTTTTGGTAGAAAATTATCATTTCTATGAACAAAATATTTTGAACTCTGGCTATTGGTTTCAGAGATTCTTTCAAGCTTTTCCTTCTCGTTGCCATGGCAACAAGAATTCTGCGCAGATTCCCTTTATTTGAGCTCTTTTGGAGGGTCGCCCAAGAATCATTTCTGTGATGGTTGATCAAAATTGGTAAATATGCAGTTTCAGAGGAGATGCCGTTTGAAGCAAGAATTTAACGACAGACGACAGACATCAGGTGATCACAAAGTCTCACCTTCAGCCTTTGGTTCAGGTGCCTTAGCTAAAACATACATATCCAATAGTATGTCCTTCTCAATAACCATGATGTAATATTAAGTATAAAATAAAAACACTTCAATTGCACACAATAACAATTTATTACAATATTAGTTCAATTCATGATTAGGATACAATCAAGTGTCCTAAAAATTAGTACTTGTAAAGTAACATACACAGTGTCCTATAATACTTGTGAAGTAAGATAAACAGTGTCTTCTTGTTCTTTGTTAATTAAAATAACACACAACCGTGTCTTGGTCATTGGTAATGATTTAGACAGTAAATTATGCAGCCTCAAATAATCTAAGGGAATTGATTTAAGCGTCAAAACACATTTAGTCTCTAAATTAATTCAAACAACATGATTTACGTGTTGAAACACATGGTTTCAGTGTCTAAATTATGTTGAAAAAAATGACTTGACTTGAACTGGGGTTTTAAGGCGCACCAACACATGAAAGGTTATATGGCGCCTAACAGGAATGAACATGCCAGGCTCATCATCCATGTACATCGAGATAAAATATGGAGAACGGGCCTAGAATATTCTCACCCTGAACTGCAGAGTTGCTGCAAATTCTATTGTAGACACTCCATTTACGCTGGAGCCACGTTATAGTTTTTCTGCCACTGCTCTAGTGATATGAGCGAGATTTAATTGTTGTTAAACATGGTTTTATTGTTTAGACTAAGACAAACCACATGATTTAAGAGTTGATAAACATGGTTTGAGTATCTAAATTTTGACGAAAATACACATGATTTAAGTGTTAAAACACATAGTGCCTCAATTAATTCAAACCACATGATTTAATTGTTAAAACACATGGTTTTATCATTAAAAATAAGTCTAACCACATGATTTAAGTGTTGAAACACATGGTTCAAGTGTTAATTTGTCAAACCACACGATTTAAGTGTTGAATCACCTGGTTTAGTGTCTAAATTAATTCAAACCACATGAGTTAAGTGTTGATAAACATGGCTTTAGTATCTAAATTTAGACGAAAAACACATGATTTAGGTGTTGAAAGTTTTAGTATCTAAATTTGTTGACAAAACACATGATTTAAATGTTAAAATGCTTGGTTTTAGTGTCTAAAATAAGTCAAACCAAATGATTTAAGTGTTGAAACACATGGTTTAAGTGTTTAAATTATGCCAAAATACATTCAGTTTTGAAAGACTTGGTTTCGGTGTCTAAATGATGTCAAACCTCATAATTTAAGTGTTAAAACACTTTATTTTAGTGTTAAATTAAGTCAAACCTCCTTAAGTCTTGAAACAAGTGGTTTTAGTGTCTAAATTATGTTGAACCACATGATTTAAGTGTTAATAAACATGGTTTTCGTAGAATTTAAACGAAAATAACACATAATTTAAGTGTTGAAATTTTAGTGTTACATTAAGTCAAACATCATGATTAAAATGTTGATAAACATGGTTTTAGTGTGTAACTTATGTTGTAAAAACATCTGAATTAACATGTTTAAATGTTAAAACAAAGGATTTATCGTTAAACTTAAATTGATTTTTGTGTTAAATTAAGTCAAACCACATGACTGAAGTGTTGAAACACATGGTTTTAGTATCAAAATGCATGATTTAAGTGTTCAAATAATTGCTTAACACATATTGTAAACCTCTAAGTTGCTATAATGGCTGGATATGTTTTATATTGTAACTGTTACATGTTGTATTTGTACGATACTTGCACGACACTAAACACCTGGTTAGCCTTAAACGGACACACAACAATCTTAGAGTATTTATCAAGCATTAAAATTAGCACCTCGAATTATTTAGTATCTTTCCACTTTTACTAGGCTTTACCTGTATCTATGCAATTTAATATAAAATATTAAATACTCAATTGCATTTTACACATATTCTGTGAAGAAACGTCTGATTTTTAGTTTAGACACAATTGTTTGCATCGTCTGAATTTAGTTTTTACATACATCTGTGTTAGTTATTGTTAATTTACTGCTAAACCAACTGTGGCTGATTTCCAGTTGGGACACAACTGTTTGCAGCGTCTTAATTCAGTTCTCACATACACCTGTGTTAGTTATTGTTAATTTACTGCTAAATCAGCTATGGCTGTTTTCCAGTTTGGATACAACTGTTTCCATTGTCTTAATTTAGTTTTTACATACACCTGTGTTAGTTATTGTTAATTTACTGCTAGATCAACTGGCAATTACATATCTAACTTTGAAACAAGTGCAAAACCAACAGTGGTGCGAACGCCGGATTGCTAATTCAGCATTTTAACTGAAAAATCTAAGTAAAAAGGGGGGATAATTCATGTATTAAATTAAATGACAAAGTCATGGTTCTTGTCATATAACATTTTGTAATCAAAATGAACATGCGTGTCAAGTTTCAAAGCTTTCAAAAAATTCGTTTTTGAGAAATGAGGAAAAACTAAAACTACCAAAAACCTTGACCAAAACTTCAAAACGCGTCGATGGACAGATGGAAATTGCCAATCAATGAGCCTAGATTTGCTATGCAATCCGGCCAATAAACCGTTTGATCTCTGCCAAGAAGCTCTACAATTCATAACTGTCAAATGACAGCATCAAAATAATTTGACCAATCAGTCATCAATAAAATAAAACAGCTCCCCATTCTGGTAGGGTGTAAACTCGGTGTTTATCGTTGATGCTCAACTGACTTTCGCCCTTTATCAAACTAATTTGTTGTGATAATTACATTAAAAGCTTTCTTTTTTTCCTGCACAGCTATGTATCTTCTTTTGGTGGTCTGATTTTAAAAAACCCAATACGAATATATTTAATTTAAATTATGGTCTAATATTATTTTTTTTCATAGAGATGGTTAAGATAAAATAAAGTAAACCCTTTATTTTCACCAGTGAATATCTCAACATCTCGGAAATTTGTAATTAATGATGGGATGTGAAAGTTATGAATCGGTCTGCAATACTTGAAAGCTTGTACCCGTTTAATTAATACATTGTGATGATACACAATCTTTATCACATTTCAATCATAAAGTCCTCTCATATCCAAAATATTCTAATCTAAACATCAATATCTTTTTTCAGCAATTCCTCTCATACACCTAAAGTAGCTATCCCGCCAACAACAGTCAATGTTTACAACATATCTACGACGTTTCTAAACCTACTGACAACGAGGTATATATATATAAAACACACATTTTGAGAATCATGACACTATAGACACATTATAAACGGCTTTGATCAGACAGGCCTTACCCCAAAACTGGAGTGTCAAATTAGGAGTAATAATTCATTTTATGCATATTCAATCACTGGTATTTTAAGAACCCATGAATAAACCTCTATTTTTAAATCCTCACACATGCATTATTATATTACCAGAACACCTGGTAGAGTTTTGATAAACGGCTGTTATCTGGCGGGTTAGTTTCTTTAAATATATTTTTCAGCTATTCCTCTCACTCACTTTATATATTTTAATTACATATCTGATCATATCCTAGTTTTGCTTTTACATACAAACAAACAAACAAATATCCTCTACATTACTTGGTCCGAGTATTAACGTTCATACCCCATCCAACCCCTTCTCCAAGAAGCGAAAACAGGGTTGGTGGGGTATGAAATAAAACCTTAATTTATGCTTAAAAAATGTGCAAATTAAAACATTTAATAGGTAATTTTAAACAGGTTATCACATGTTTTCAGTAAAAAATGTTTTTAAATGTGTTTTATTGTCAAAATATCCATTATAAAAGTCCTGCTAATATAAGCTTTCCCATCCCTTAATGAAATTAAAGCGGGACCACGTAATGCAAACACTCCAAAACGATGTTTGTTGTCTTTAGTTCAGCTATTCATCTCACACACTTAATATTTTAATTTAAACACAATGGTATCCTAGTTTTGCCTTTACATCCTAAACACTCCAAAATGATGTTTGTTGTCTTTTTTTCAGCTATTCATCTCACACACTTAATATTTTAATTTAAACATAATGGTATCCTAGTTTTGTTTTTACATCCTAAACACTCCAAATGATGTCTCTTGTCTGGGAGCATTCAATGATGCACTGATTGATAATCCTAAAACTGTTCTTGTATCCACAGGGTCAATAACACCATCATCCCACAACCTGAAGTAATAATGTTTGTAATTAATATATATACGACCCAGGTCAATAACACCATCATCCCACAATCTGAAATAATAATGTTTGTAATTAATATATACACGACCCAGGTCAATAACACCATTATCCCACAATCTGAAATAATAATGTTTGTAATTAATATATATACGACCAGGTCAATAACACCATCATCCCACAACCTGAAGTAATAATGTTTGTAATTAATATAAATATACGACCCAGGTCAACAATACCATCATCCTTCAACCTGAAGTAATAATGTTTGTAATTAATATATATACGACCCAGGTCAATAACACCATTATCCCACAACCTGAAGTAATAATGTTTGTAATTAATATAAATATACGACCCAGGTCAATAACACCATCATCCCACAATCTGAAATAAGAATGTTTGTAATTAATATATATACGACCCAAGTCAATAACACCATCATCCCACAACCTGAAATAATAATGTTTGTAATTAATATAAATATACGACCCAGGTCAATAACAACATTATCCCACAACCTGAAATAATATGTTTGTAATTAATATATATATACAACCCAGGTCAATAACACCATCATCCTTCAACCTGAAGTAATAATGTTTGTAATTAATATATATACGACCCAGGTCAATAACACCATTATCACACAACCTGAAGTAATAATGTTTGTAGTTAATATAAATATACGACACAGGTCAATAACACCATCATCCCACAATCTGAAATAAGAATGTTTGTAATTAATATATATACGACCCAAGTCAATAACACCATCATCCCACAACCTGAAATAATAATGTTTGTAATTAATATAAATATACGACCCAGGTCAATAACACCATCATCCCACAATCTGAAATAAGAATGTTTGTAATTAATATATATACGACCCAGGTCAACAACACCATTATCCCACAATCTGAAATAATAATGTTTGTAATTAATATATATATACGACCCAGGTCAATAACACCATCATCCCACAATCTGAAATAAGAATGTTTGTAATTAATATATATACGACCCAGGTCAACAACACCATTATCCCACAATCTGAAATAATAATGTTTGTAATTAATATATATACGACCCAGGTCAACAACACCATCATCCCTCAACCTGAAGTAATAATGTTTGTAATTAATATATATACGACCCAGGTCTATAACACCATCATCCCACAATCTGAAATAATAACGTTTGTAATTAATAAATATATACAACCCAGGTCAATAACATCATAATCCTACAACCTGAAAAAATAATGTTTTTAATTAATATATATATGCGACCCAGGTTAATAACACCATTTTCCCATAATCTGAAAAAATAATGTTTGTAATAATATATACGACCCAGGTCAATAACACCATTATCCCACAACCTGAAATAATAATGTTTGTAATTAATATATATATACGACCCAGGTCAATAACACAATTATCCCATAATCTGAAATAATAATATTTGTAATAATATATACGACCCAGGTCAACAACACCATTATCCCACAACCTGAAATAATAATGTTTGTAATTAATATATATACACGACCCAGGTCAATAACACCATTATCCCACAATCTGAAATAATGTTTGTAATTAATATATATACACGACCCAGGTCAATAACACCATTATCCCACAATCTGAAATAATAACGTTTGTAATTAATATATTTATTATTAAATCAAATTATTCAATGAATATAATTGGTTAAAAGTTGATCACATGATTAAAAATAAGAAGGTATATTGAACTGAAAAACGTATATTGACTTATGTATATTGACCTGTGGGTGGAGTCAAACATAATTCTGTGAAAAATAAGTATGAAAAATTCAATTTCCATGAATATTCAAAACTCAAAATTCAAAAATTTCAAAATTTCAAAATTCAAAAATTCAAATTCCAAAATGCAAAAGTTCAAAATTCCAAAATTCTCAAAATTTCAAAATTTCAAATTCAAAAATTCAAATTGCAAAATTCAAAATTTCTCAAAATTCTCAAAATTCTCAAAATTCAAAATTCCACACTTTCAAAATTTCAAAATGCAAAATTTCAAAATTCCATGAATAATTTGATTTAATAATAAAATAATTGTTGCCTTTTAGGTTCTGTCGATATGTGTATTTATCGACCTGAGAAATACACATATTGACCTCACTTAAAGGCAATAATTTAATAATATACGACCCTGGTCAATAACACCATCATCCCACAAACTGAAATAATAATGTTTGTAATAAATATATATATACGACCCAGGTCAATAACACCATAATCCCACAACCTGAAATAATAATGTTTGTAATTAATATATATATATACGACCCAGGTCAATAACACCATTATCCCACAATCTGAAATAATAATGTTTGTAATAATATATACGACCCAGGTCAATAACACCATTATCCCACAACCTGAATTAATAATGTTTGTAATTAATATATATATATACGACCCAGGTCAATAACACCATAATCCCACAACCTGAAATAATAATGTTTGTAATTAATATATATATACAACCCAGGTCAATAACACCATTATCCACCCTGAAATAATAATGTTTGTAATTAAAATATATATACGACCCAGGTCAATAACACCATTAGACCACAACCTGAAATAATAGTGTTTGTAATTAATATATATATACGACCCAGGTCAATAACACCATTATCCCACAACCTGAAATAAAAATAACAGCTTACTGAAAAAGGTTGACCAATGCTGACCCCGACGAAAAACGCAAGTGAGTAGAACATCTCGTCATTTCTTCAAAAAGTCGAGCTAAAAATGAAGGCCTTATCGTGTTAACAAGGCAAAAGTAAATGGACTGACGGATGACGGAGTACATGTCATCCCATAAGCTCACATGGGATTTGGCCAATATAGCTTAAAATGAAAGAGCTGGAGTGCTAACGAAGCATTTTACAATAGTCAAGGGCCATAACTCTGGTATTACTGAGGCTGATTTTCAAACCTGTCCACACTTTCATCAATATCAACAATCTAGACTGGTTAAGTTTACAAAAGATCACATACAAAATGAAGGTGTTGGAGTGAAAATGTCATTTTTTCGGTCAAACAAGAGCCATTACTCTGGTGATTTTAGCCCAATCTAGCTGGTGTTTGAGCTTGCAGTAGTTTTTATTGACATCAGTAGTGTTTGAGTTATTCTCCGGCACAGACATATTAAATTAGGTCTTTGGCTCCGGACAAGAATTATAAGTATAATATTACAAAGGGCAATAACTCTTAATTTGAATGAAGAATGGTTTTAGTTCTCTGCACTTTCTCTCATTATGGTTCTTATGCTCTGCACTTCCTCTCATTGCCCTCTATCATTGTGTGAAGATTCACTGCAGTCCCATTGGTAGTTTTTGAGTTAAGCTCCCAACAAGACTTACAATCTAAAATTACAAAGGGCAGTAATTCTATTTTGAATGAAGACAGAGTTATGGTTTCTGCACTTCCTCTCATTGCCCTCTATCAGTGTGTGAAGTTCCATTGCAGTCCCATTAGTAGTTTTTGAGTTAAGCTCCCAACAAGACTTAAAATCTTAAAAAGGGCAGTAATTCTATTTTGAATGAAGACAGAGTTATGGTTCTTTCTCTCATTGTCCTCTATCAGTGAAGTTTCATTGCAGTTCCATCAGTAGTTTTGAAGTAATGCTCCTGACAAGAATATGATGGAAAGATGGATGGATGGACGGACAAAGCGGCGACTATATGCTCTGCCGAAAATTTATAAAGTATCATAAAAATGAAGGCCCTATCATGTTTACGAGACAAAAGTTAACGGACAATGGACAAACTACGGATGACACGGCAGTCCCATCCTCCCCCGGGTAAAGGAATAGGTACAATAAGGGACAAAATTGGCCCCCAATATTGAAAGTTTTAATGCACAAGTTTTGAATATCTAGTTTAGTTACAAATGAACTGAATCAATATTAAAACTATTTCAAGTACCTTTGAAGGCTCTAAATGAGTTAAGAGCCTCACAAACAAGGCCTTTTCTTTCAAAAAATGACATTTTTGTTCATTTTCTGCAGTTTTCCATCAGTTTTTGGTCTTGGAAATACAAAAAAAAACTAACCTTCCAAATAATGGCAAAATACACAACAAAACCATTTATCAAAACTCTAGTGTTCTAGTGTCTTGGAAATACAGAGCGCACCCTCGAGCACAGCTGATTTTTTGTTGTAACGGGAACTTGATAGGGATGCATCATCAGCCAAAAAACTGTATGTGCTCGGAGGTGCGCTCTATATTTTTAGTATCAAAATCTTGCCCAGAAATGTCCTAAATCTACAAAATATAACACAAGAGCTGTCGGAGAACAGCGCAGCTCGACTATTCGATTTTTCAGAGAATAATAAATTATATAGCTAGTATATACCATCAGAAAACAAGGCTAAAACAATGTGGGGTGGGTTTGGGGGCGCAACATGTGTAAGAATTGATCAAAACTACAGAGAAATATGTAAAAAAAAATCAAGTTTTGAGTGGAGGTGGGGGGTGGGGGTGGGGGTGGGGGAGAGGTGGGGTGGGTGGTGTGAGTAGTGCGGGTGGTGAGGGCAATATATATGTGTAAGAAGCTATGTGTAAGAATTCACCAAAACAACACAAAAATATGTAAAAAATAAATAAATAAAAAATCGAGTTTTGAGTGGGGATGGGGGAGAGGCGAGGGTGGGAAGGGCAACATATATGTGTAAGAAGCTATGTAAGAATTGACCAAAACAACACAGAAATATGGTAAAACAAAATAAAAATAAAAATATTTCGATTGGGGGGAGTG